>ML170220.1:119329-165990 GCA_004355085.1 Rickenella mellea | reverse complement strand
CGGTTATTGAGGGAAATGCATGGTTTAACTTGTAGAAAAGGCAGAGAGTCGCCTAAAATCATGGGAAAATCATGATAAAATCGTGGATGTGTCGTATAAATGTCGTATAGCATTTCCAATCGTAAGGGGTTCGTAATGGAATATTGGTGACTGTGCATATGAATGTGACATGTATTTGAAGGAGTGTGGAATGGTAAATTGATTTGACCATGTAGAAATTAAGGAGTGTGTGAGCATACTGATGAATTGTAGGAATGAGGTGGGATATATAGAAAATAAACCTCGTTCCCTAACAACATATCAGGGTACTTTCTATGAAATATAAATGCTCGTAAAGTGTAGAATAGCAAAATTACTACGATAGACCTTTCCGCAAGTCAATTTGTCACAAATACCGTTACTTGGCACAACCGTGACAACTGTCACTTCAACCCTCCTCCCTTCACCATCGCGTCGCTGTCGCCTGCAGATCGCGGCGATCGTCGACATTTTCACTGCGAAATCGTTCGGAGACGCATGGGCATGACGTTACTCCTCAACATCGGAGTCAGATGACTCGTCATCACTGCCATCTGGTCCTTGGGTCTCCTTCGCTGGCTTAGGCTTGACCGGACGAGCTGGCTTCTTTGGTAGGTCCTTCTTCAACACCTTCTGATCCCGCAGTCGTTTACATTCATCCTCCCAGTTTTTTACATCCTCCTTGTGCCTCTCCATTGCGGCCTGCCACTCCTTTTCTGCCGCCACTTTCGCCACCTTTTTTGCCGCTCGGTCAACCCGACGCTTCGCTTTCGCCGCCGCATTGTCGGTCTTGGCCTTCTCGCCGGCTTGCAGCTCTCGGATAAACTTCTCATCTGTCAAATGGCGGCCTTTCCCTTCAGGAAACAACTTTGTACGGTCTGTCTTCTTCTTGTTCTCTGCCGAGTAAAGTGACTCATTCTGTTTCTGGCCAAGCATGTCCTGAATGACGAGCTGCGCATTTGCACCTTCATTTATCGCCCTCAGGACAGTGACATGCTGTTGAGCAAGCTCGAGACCAGACGTGAGTGCCTCGATTCGACTGAGGAGCTGTTGCTTAGTCTCGTATTCGCCAGGTCTCGGGGCTGTGATCAGTGACCAATCAGGCTGAGGTAGGATTGGTGGTCGATTAATTACAGGTGCTGATATCTTGTGTGCAGATGTTACTCGGGCTTTCGAGACGAGAAACGACCCGCTCGATGTGGTGGCTAAACCTGCCGTCATCAATCGGATTCGTTTTGAAGGTGTGTCCGCAAGCAATGCCGGATCGATCATCGCATCTGAAACTGACCGTTTTGATGGTGTTGATGCAGACGAGGATGGCCCCGGACCTGGTACCGCGACATTCGCGGGAGTGTGCGTATCGATCGCAACATCAAACGCCGTCGGTGGCTGGTTACGGAACGCCGCAATAACGGCACGGACAGGGCTCGTTTGTGGGATCGGAAATGCGCCGCATGTGGAAGTGGCCTCGCTAGGTTTGAATTGCCTGTCTGAAATAATGTTTGGGTTGTATGGATGCACCCCGGTTGCGCTGAAGGCCGCTTTAATCATGTCGGGTTTGAACGCTGCGAGGTATGCTCTCCCAAACACCCCTGCAAAATCCCCTTTCCCCACTCCTTTCTTGTGTATCTTTTCAAACTCATGGATCTCGTGTTTCCAGGCATCCTTCATCTTCGCAAAGCAGACAACATCAAGACCCTGAAGGGCATGAGTGCAATGAGGTGGGTACCCGAGGATGACAATGTTATGTTCCCTTGCGAACTGAAGCAATTTCGGGGTATAGTGTGAACTATGGCCATCCATGAGAAGAACCCGAGTCCGGCCGCCCGCTTTCTCTCGTGTCAGGACGTCGAAGTCCTCAACGATCCAATCATAAGCAAGCTCGCCGTCGGTCCAACCGTTCTCGGAATGGCATATCCTTCGATCGCAGGGTCAACAAAGTTCGCCGCTCGGATTATTATGTACGTACGAAGCATGCGCGACATTATCGTCAGCCCAACGCGACATGAAGTTTTTCCCCTTGAATATTATTGTGGGTCGGAGTGCTGTGCCGTCCGCACAAATCGTCACCAATGCCGTAACATTTTCTCGATCCGCACCTCCCTGTTTGTACTGATTCTTAACGCCTCGCGGCCCCACCACTCTCTGTGTGCCTTGATCTGAAGGCGGGAACCCGCTCTCGTCCATCCCGTATATATCCTCAGGCCGCACTCCAGCCTTCACGATGTGTTCATCCACCAACTTAAACCAATGGTCCACAGCTGTCCGGTTCAGAGCTTGAGCCCTCTTCGTGTCAAGTGGTCGGCTCCAGTGCGTTTGGAGTTTGTGACGGTGCCTGTCAAGGAATCTATGAATCCACTTCTCGCCAACAGGCTCGTAGCCTTCTCCATACTTGCTCTCAAGAATATTATTGGCATAGTTTTCGATGCTTCGATGTGTGAGGGGGAAACCGCGATCAGCCGATTCAAGGGCAAAATCCACCAAAACGCGCTCTTCTGCTGGAGTAAGCTTCTGTTTCGCGGCATTCATTTCGGTAATGGAACGTCCCCCCTTTACCTGCCGTGCCAGGGTTCTGTAGCTTACACCAAACTCCGTGGCAACATTCCTGAGCGACACGTTCCCGCCGTGTTTCTTGTACTCCGCCTTCGCCGCATCCATTTTTGCATCGTGTGCCTCGCGCGCATTCTGCTTCTTGACCTTTTCTGAGTGGGCGCGCCGAACCATTTCAAATGGGGATGACAGCCAGGGAAGTAGAAGCGCGTCAGTGATCAGCGACGTGAGATGGTGGAATGCCGTGAAAGTGACGAGACGCGTTGTGTCACGCCCACCCTTGTTTCCCTCACACAACAACCAATTTTGCCCGAATCCATACGGTCCAAAGAGGGAAAACCTTCAGTTTGGTCCGTACTATGATATGCGCAGCTTAGATTGTCGAAAAATTCCAAGTATGGAGAAAGATATCCGGGCGAAAAGTTGAAATCCCACGAAATTGGTACTTTCGGACGTTTTACCATCCCTCAATAAAGCATCTCCTGTCGTAACTTTATGAAAATTCACACAAATATGCCCCATATATGGTCCTTGACACATGCAAAATATGAAAATGATAGCTGCAAAATTGAAAGACTTTTTCCGATAGTGTGACAAGTAGTGCTCCTGTGACAAGTACCGGTCTTACACTGTATCTCCTCAAATCTAATAGGCTTCGATACGTGATACACGCATTGTTGACGTCATTACACGGGTCTTTGTACGTCTAGCCTCCTGTTCAGTACCATCGAGGGTGGCTGCTGTTACAAAGACGGGTCTGAGTCCGTGTACCGTGTAATGGCGGAGTCTACCCGCGCATGAAAACGTAAAGTCGTTACCAATTATGACTACATGTCTGTGGCTCCGGACGGGTATTTTTATATGAGAGCAGTGGAAATTATGAAATATTTACGATTGGACGCTCACGAGATTGGTTACGCGGTGAAAGTGAAGTCCGTATTGGTGGCGAAATTTCAACTCCTACCTACCCTTCTCGAGCTCCCATATCCGGGAAAACCACATCGATGATTCAGTGTTATGTTTATGCTTTAATCAGTCTTAAGATTGGACTGTGACCCTCGTGACGATTTGGGGAACGGAGCGGATAGCGTGCGTTTCGAAATTAAGTGTAAGTGGCGCTTTGAGTTGAGATCATTACGCAGATGTTGATGGAGAAATGGTGCGCTCAGTGACGTTTGGAATGATGTCGACGGTCATTGGAGATGAAAATTGAATCTTCCGAGTGTGGATATCTTGAACGTTTGAGAGTGTACGACGACGAAGGAGTCTCATTGACAATTTAGCGTCCCAGAACCTTGTTGATGGATTGTTCGTGTTCATCGGATGATGTGCGAAAGTGCAAGTGCGATCTGGGAATGTAGATGCCTATCAGTGAGTTGTGAGAAGCCTTGGTCCGATGGTGATGTGCGCGGCAAGCGGAAGAAAGTCAAAAACCCAAAAAGGAAAGGGACATCCCCACTTTGGTCTAGCGCCACAGCAAATGATCGGAAAGTGTTTCCGCGCCAAAATTTGAATAACAAGTACAACGACGAGCGCCATTTCATTCCTCGAAGAATGTGAATCGGGAGTGTTGAGAAAATGCAAACGTGTCGGAAATGGGGACAAGGATATTCCGGATAGGGTTTAGTGTGGGGTAAAGACTTAATAATATTATATAAAAGCCGGAAGGGCGTGCCGAAAGCGGACTGTTCTGTGGACACGCCTTGCTCGTCTGCAAGACCACACCGACAACGTCTGTTCTGCTCAACACACCCATCACCATGCCTCTCTGATCCTCACGAGGCTCGGAACGTGCGCACGGAACCTCAAGGAATATCCTGAAATCTTTTGAAATCTAGTTGTCACAATTGGGTTGCAAGGGAAAGCAAGCCAAGACGCAGATCGTATCAAGAGGCTTACGCGCGTACGAGAGTGGGTTCTGGAGAGTCTTGTTGTACAACGAAAACGATAATACTGGTGTGCTCATTATCTTGTTCCGAAGGTATGTTGTTGAATGTGAACCACGCCGCCATGAGGGCCCGGACCGCGTGTATGAACATGAGGCTGGTCACTGATCGCCCCAGCTTCACGCACTGCACAGTCCTCCATCTCTAACACTAACATTCTGGCTTCCTACATTCCACATACCCATTTCCAATTATTGCTCGTATCCTTCACCGCCCCAACGTCAAATTGCGCGCTAATCACCATTTTCATGTTACTTCTAGGGACGGCTACGGCTATTGCTAACTGATCAGCCTGTATGGCGACGATGACTGCCACTGTGCCGAAGTTCAATACGACTACTGCTACTTCCTATCAGACTCCGAGTAACCCCAATTCGAGTTCGAGGAAGACCACTGCTACACCTGTCATCGAAGATGATGATATATGGATAAAGGAATTCCGCCGCAAAATTCAGGCCCAGGCTGCCCAGCGACAGAAGGAGGCGCGGCAGCAAGCCGAAGAGGAGTTCAGGACAGCGATACAACGCACGTCCGACCCGGAACGCGCCGAACGCGTGCGCCGCGAGTTCGAGATAGCGTTGGGAAGACTTGAGCAGCTGTTTAGAGATGAGGAGGAGGATCTGATACAGCGCGAGAAGGAGGTGCGGAGTTGGAGTCGCGAAGGGGGGTTGACTGTCAATGCGGAGATGGTGCGCGAGCAGGAGATGATCATGCAGGCTCTTGGCGTTTCGAGAGATGACGTTGGCAGCGGGGGTGGGGACAATCATAGAAGTGCGAATACGCCTACGTCCAAACGTACTGGGACTGGGACACATCACAATAACCCCACATCGCGATGGATACCACCAGCTGGGACCGCGGAAAAGGACGTCCCGGACAGAGGACGCCAGCGATCCGTCGGCTCGAATCACCACCACCACCCACGCAATACTACTGAAGCTTCCCGCGGGCGACGAATCAGCAACAGTAGCACCTCCTCCCAGTATACACCACCATCATCCACTACGTATTCACAACAATATCCACAACCAACGATCCCACCCCAACCCATCCCCCCATCATCGAAATCGACCTCCAACTTCTTCCCAGATCGCAGACCCATCAACTCGGAACCGCGCAGTATGGACGACTACGCACACGCACACTCCGAGTCCGAATCCGAATCCGAGGATGGAGAGCCAGGGTCAGAGGAGGGAGAGGACGGGAGCGAGAACGACGAGTCGGACGTCGTACGAGAGAAGGGATTCGGGCGGTACGTCGTGCCTGTGCCTGCACCATCGTCGGGATCGGGATCGGGATCGTCGGTGGCGGGGTCGCCTGCGGCATCGCGATACGGATCGGGATCAGTAGGGACGGCGGAGGGGCGGAGGATGAGTGGATCGACGTCCACGCCGATTGGTATCCCAATACCGGGGAAGGCGGGGGCGAGCAGGGGGGTTTGGCGGCCCAGTATGGAGAATTTGAAGGGTGGACTTGGGGGGATGGGGTTGGGAGGCGGGTTGGGAGGAGGTATGGGGATGGCGTCGTCCCCGCGCGCAGGCCACGCGTTCCCTACTTCGGGCTCGGGAACGAGTCCCGTGAAAGGCTCAGACCATTTCGCCGCACGAGAGCGAGAGGGGGGATACGGACACCCGCATCCACAACACCCACAACACCCACACCAACAACATCCACAACAACAGCCAACGCACAGATCCTCAACATCGCGCACTGCGTCCTTCTCCAGCCACACCTCCGCCCCCGCTCCGGACCACGTCACTAAAGCAATGGAAAAGGAGCGCGAAGAGATCAAGCATAGCGAGGAAGCGTGGTACAGTATCATCAACAACCGCAAAGCCCAGGCGTCGCATGATGCATCTTCTGTTCGGCCAGGGAGCTCGGATGGGAGGCGGTTCGCGTCAAGGGAGAGGATGTACTCCGATCCTGATTTTACCACGCAGCAGCAGCAGCAGCAGCATCACTCACAGTCGCCGCCGTCGCAGAGGGGCACGCCGCAGCTACATGGCAGCCCGAGTATGCAGAAGATATGGCATCCGAAGCCGGAGAAGCCGCCTGAGGTTAAGACTCGGCCCGGACAGGATAAGCAGACATCGCAGAGTCAGGCTCCAGCTCCGGAGTTCAGTTCGCCGACGTGGGGCGGGGGTGGCCAGCAACAGCATGGATCGAGACCGATCAGTCCGGGGAGCTTGGCCGCGCTCGAAGCGACGTCGTATTCAGGTCTTTCGCGTATGGCTCCGACGAAGGCGAATCCGCCGCCGCCGCCATCGCCTCAGCCACCAATAGCATCATCGCCCGCGCGATCGCAGAGATCGGCGAACGTTGCAGCCGAGAGAATGACTCGGACGTCTTCGAATGGGTCTCAGAATGGTGTTGAAGACGCGTCTGGATTTGCGATGCCCAATACAAGGCCGATGAACGCTGCGGCGGCTATGATGACGCGGACTTTGTCGAATGGGTCGCAGAATGATCGCATGGTCGCCAATGATGGTGGTGCATACTCGATGCCTAAGCCGATGGGCTCTGCAACGGGTAGAATGGGCCGGACGTCGTCGAATGGGTCTCAGCACTCCCTGAACTCCCTGAACGGGCGCATTCCCATTCCCGAGGAAGGCGCAGGCTTTTTGGCGCAAGAAAGGGCCGCAGCGCGACCGGCGTATCCGAGTGTGTCGCCGCTGCATCCTGGTGTGGAGAGTGCACGACAACAAGACTCGCACTCGCCGACGACGCAGTTTACGGCGTCACCCCTTAGTGCATCGGGGTTGGGCAGCGGGAGCTTCGAGTCCAACTTGGATCCCCCGTTTGAAGAGGATGAAGAGACCAAGCGGCGGAGACTTGAGGAGGAGGAATCGCGCAGACGCGCGGACGAGCTGAAGAGACGGGAGGAGGCGTTGATGCGGAGGGAGGAGGAGATCAGGAAGAGAGAGGAGTTGGTGGAGAAGGAGAGGCAGTTGAGGGAGAGAGAGGAGGCGGTGAAGAAGAGGGAGCTGGAGGAAGAGGAGAGGAGGCGTGAGACTGAGCGAGTGGCGGCGGAGGAAAGACTGAAGGAGGAGGAGCGGCGGCGGGAGGAGGAGATACGACTGGCGGAGGAACGGCGGATAGAGGATGAGAAGAGGCGTGAGGCCGAGCGACTGGCGGAGGAGGAGAGGCTGAGGGAGGAGGGGAGGAGGCTGGAGGCTGAGCGACTGGCTGCGGTGGAGAGAGGGAGGGAGGAGGAGAGGAGGCGCGTGGCTGAGCGACTGGCCGCTGTGGAAAGACTCAAGGAGGAGAAGCGGCGGCAGGAGGAGGAGCTGCGATTGGAGGAGATAAAGAGACGGGAGGACGAGGAGAAAGCAGAGCAGACTCGACTCGAGCGGGTGAGGCGGTGGGAGGAAGATAAGCGCCTGGGGCAGGAGCAGCGCCTCGCGGAACAGAAGCGTCTTGAGGAGGAGAGGCAACGCGAGGAGAGGCGCCTTGAGGAGCAGCGACAACGTGAGGAGAAGCGCCGCCAAGAGAAGGCTCGACAGGAAGAGGAAGAGCGTTCCGCAGAAGAGATACGCAAGCTACAGGAGAAAGAGAGGCAGCAGCAGGAGTTGCACAAGAAGTACGAAGAACAGCAGCTGAAGCAACAAGATGAGATTTGGCAGAAGTTGCAGAAAGATAGAGAGAAGGAGGAGGCGCGAAAGAAGGAAGAGGAGAGCCGAAAGCGCGCTGAGGAAATTTTGGGAGGGACACCGCGTCGACAAGACAGCATGCCCAATGTCTATCCGTCCGGCGCTAACCGGCCGATGAGCGGCGCGAGCACCTTCTCTACTGCATCCAGGGCGTCGACGGCCAGCACTTCGAGTACATCAAGTTGGGCTAGCTCACGAAGCAATACATCTTCCGCGACGGATTACTCCACGCGTTCTAACAGTACGGCGACTCCGCACTGGCAACAGGGATCATCCAACACGAGGCAGTCTCCCACATCACCGAGTGCGAGCCGCGCACCAACGGGCGACAGCACCAATGCGAAGCCTGCTGGTTGGAAAGCGGGAGCATCACCAGGGAGCGCGAGCGCCGCTGGATCGGCAGGCTCTTCCTCATCGTATTCGTCGTCGCCATTGTCGGAGGCGGAGTGGAGGAGGAGACAGGAGGAACAGGCGAAGAGGCAGCAGGAGCAATTCCGTCGGGATTCGATGAAGACGGAGCAGGAGCAGCAGGCGAAGGCAGCGAGAACAACTTCCAAGGATCAGGTTCAGCGCGCTTGGCAGAATTATGAAGTGGGTTGGGCTACGTTGAAGGATCGCCCGACATTGCATTTCAAGACGATTCCTTGGCCAACGCTGAAGGTTCCGACCAGCCCAGAAGACCTTTCCACCAATACGATCGGCCCGTTCTTGCTATCGCCGCATCACTCACAGGCAAAGTCGAACAGGGATCGCATCAAGGAACAACTGCTGCGTTGGCATCCAGACCGGTTCGAGGGGAAGTGGATGACGAAGGTGGCTCAGAGTGATAAAGATATGGTGAAGGAAGCTGTCGGACAAGTTGTTAGGAGTCTAAACGAACTCAACACCCGGGAAAATTCGCCTTTTGCATGATCTCTATCTGTTTGTAAGCTCTATTTTGAAAGTGTTTTATTGGAGAACGCACTCACCTGGCGTTGTATGTAGCAGTACTCACATATTGTATGATATCCCAAACCATTTTGTATGACTATTCATTCGTGGTGGATTATATGATCAGCGTTTTGTACTTGACTCACTTTGTGGCGCCTCGTGGCGACAGCGAAGAGATAACAGAAATAAAGTTTTGCATAGAACGTGGCTGCGGGACCAAGAAAAACGAGGCAAAGGTGTGTTCAACTCGCTCTGTACCTCGTTCCAGGCAATTTCTGTGTCACAAAGACTCACAGAGAAAATATCGCGCTCAGAAAGAACGAAAATTCAGACAAAGATAGGGGTCAATGAACCGTTTTCGTGGGTGAATGTCTGGAAATTTCTTCGATTTCTTCTCCATAGTTCGATCGCAAGGTAAACAGACAGCTGCACAAGTGTTCGGTGGTTTCAAGAGAACGTTCGCCAGTTTTGCGGTCACTGGCTCGGGGAGTGTAAGGATTTCAGTCAGAGATGGATTTATTGGATTGAAGACAGACAACTCGCGTCCCAACATGGCAATCGGGCAAAGGGTGCCCGCGGCCCGAAGGGCCCGGCCATTAGCGTGGCTTTGTAAAGTGACCGCTCAAAATTGTAAAGGATGTGGGCGAGGTGGGGCATGTGCCAGTGTGAAGACTCTCAAAATCTGTAGGATATTAATTATATTGTCAAGGAAATTGATAATCTTAGACCATGTATGAACGTCACGGACCGTTATCGAATTTCGTAGCCTAGAACGCCGAACAGATTTTAAATTGGTAAAGGAATTATCAAGTTTATCGAGGCTACAGCCTGAGCGCCGGCCTGAGCAGCAATCATCCATCAAGTCGTGCACGGCCTTCCAATTACCCATCATGCGAATCCACATGTCCTATGATGTCTGCGCCATAAATGATAATGAGCAAAACCAAAATTCCAGTTGCCCACAACGATATGGTCCCTGTTCTGGTCAGCGATCACACAACTGCCAGCGGCAAAACATGTCAGGAATGATATCATATATTTCAAATGCAAAGTGCTAGGATTTCTTATTGAAATTTAAATCCACCGGTCAAGCCCATGACGTTCTGTGGATCAACCTTTTCCGCAATTGACCGAAGCCTAGCAACATTTGAACCGTACATCAGCTCGAGCGGCGTATCCGATAATGCGTAGTTGGGGTAAAGGAGGTCATCAGACTTGCTCTGACCCTCTTTGATTGCTCGCGCCTGAACATTCCTGGACAGGTCTTTTACGGCTTGAAGAATAACAGGCTCAGCGGCTGCACCAGCCGATGCTTGTACGGCGACGCCGGGGTTGGCTGGCGTGACCTGACGAGAGGGTGGGTGCGGGTAAGCTCCACCAAGTGAATGCGCGAAAGGATTCGTAAACGGTTCGGCGGTGAAGGCCACGGCGACTGTTGAGCCATTGAACCGCGCAGAGAGGGCTTTCCCAATGCTCGTAACCTGTGCGACGATTTCCTCCAGTATGGGTACGGTATATTTGACGATCGGAACGACGTGAAGCACCTGTCTGTTAGATGATGTGAACGCATAAATTGGTGCCGAATATTTCAGTCGAAGCTGTCAAGACATACCTGATTGGTCCGAGACCAGTATCGATACCTGCTGTCCTAGAGATAAAGTCTGGGAATGTCGACGTCTTGGCATCATTTGATACAGATGGAATCTTAAGAAACTCGTCGAACGTGCCGGGTGGAGGAGTAGGAGCGTCGTAAAACAGAATTACTTCCACAGTGAACTAAAAAAATCGTCACCACCATTGATCAAACGAAAGGTGATTTTGCTCGCCTGCGTGGCGAATGAGCCATAGAGGGCAACCAACTGCGCCTTTGGGTCCGTGTTTGTGAGATCAAACGCTTCCACAGCCTTATTGATGTCTGATATATTCTGCGTGTAAGTAATGCTCCCTCCCTGGAAAAATTAAGGATTAAAACAGAAAACAAGAAATGAGGCGTAGGACAAACAAATATTTGCGTCTGCGGTTGTGCGATGTATGTAATGGCTGTTACTATGCCAAAGTTATTGAGACCACCCTGGCGTGCCAATGACGAGTTTAAGAGGCAATAGGCAATTGAGGAAAGACACTTGTGACTTACCCGTAATGCAAAGAAGAGGTCTGGGTTACTCTGATTGGTGACATGAGTTATTTCACCAGAGGGTAATACGATGTCGTGCGAGACGATAGTGTCAACGGTAAGCCCAACTTGGTCTGTTTTCCGAGAATAGCCGCCGCCCAAACTCAGGCCCGCATTACCTACAGATTAAACCGACAGTAAAGTAGCGAACATAATGGATGGTGGAAATGTGCCGTACCAACGCCACTAACTCTTCCTCCTGCGACGGTAACACCCAACGGATTTAATTTCGCGTAGACTACATCCCAAGTCAATCCTGTCCCTAGAGTAACTGTATTGCTTGACTCGTCGAAATGAATGCTGTTGAATTTCGCCATGGATATTTGGACACCAAGCGTGGAGCTGAACCCCTCGTTAAAAGCATGTCCTCCGCCCTTCACCTGTGTCAAAAATCAGTAAATGCGACCAATCTCGTTTCAATCCTTGTACAAACAGCAAATGGGGCACGAATATCGCTCCATCCAACGATTTTTAGCTAGCATCCACCATAAGCGTGTTACTCTCGCTGCCAAAAATCAATCTCACAATATTTGACACATCTTCAGGAGTAGCCGGTTCGATCGAACAGGTCGCGTTCTGGGTACTCTCGATCCTCCAATGTGAAATGTCTGCACTGAATTGCTGTGATCCTAAGTTGGTTCCGGTTTAGCTATATCCAAAATAACGGTTTAATCTCACAAATACCTGGGAATGAAACTAGGTTGGGTAGAGTTGTATTCAACAGTTGGCACGCGGTCTGGGCAGCAGTGAGTGGGGATGGCGATCCGGATACGCGGACGATCGTGGTGATCAGAAAGGCGACCAAAAAGACGATCACCCCAGTATTTGACATTCCTCTCTGTGAACCGCGAATGTTTGACGGCAGCTTGTGAGGGTGACTCTGAAGATTCAGGCTTATGAGGGTTTTTCGACACATATTTAGCGCTCCGGCCGCCGTAATGATCCGTAGAATATCGCTGCGCAGATGTCATCCAATTCTGTGAAGCCGAACGACGACGTACAGTCTTCGGCTCATGGGCGACTCAGAGATTCCTGAATTGGACGGTGGACGCTGTATGGCGTTACTCGTGCGGCACCGAAATCGACCTGGCAGATGTGGTTATTCCAAATTAATTGCTGTGCATTCCCCACCAAATCGCAAAGCATAATAGACATGCAGCAAGTTTGTAGTGGCTAGAGAAGGTTAAGCCGACACCTGACAAATTTCGCGGAGACCGCAGGCGCTTGAAGCCAGAAGGAGAAAATCACTGCGGAGATCAGGAAATCATGGCTTGATCGGCATCCAGTGACCTGCGGAGTACAGGTGTAGCAAGCCGAATAGTGGGGAGTGTCGTCACTGTCTCATGGTGGGGAACTATCTAGCATGCGATTCACCACTTCTAGTAGCAGTTCGCAGGCTCAGGGAATGATCGAATGAACAAGCCTCACGATCGGTCACGACTCCGTTGCTACATTACGAAACTCTTCATGAACACAGACATATCTTCAGAGATTCCAGACCTCCTGCGGAATTGACGACAATATGTCATCATCCGTCGTGCTCTTGTTTTCGAGTGACGATAATTCCATCGTTCCTGCCAGGGGACATGGGTCGCGTAACTATTCCATCTCAAAGTTTCATCTCTGCTGAGCCCAAGCTAGAAGAGCGCAGTATAGCATGTCTTTTTCGTCATGTCTGAGTGTGCCGTTCTGATAGACGATGTGCATGTATCGGGACTGTATTGACTCCAGTTAAAATTGTTAGGAACTTGAAGGTGAGTCATAGATTCGCAAACATCAGATCTTGTAGAGGATCGGGAAGCCTGCCGCCAGCCCGAGATTAAGTGTGCTGCCGAAGTATGTTTACCGTGGCTCATCACGGAGTCAAAGAAAAAGGCGAGAGGTCAACCAGACGGAGGGTTCAGGCGGAGCTTTAACCTTATTGCGTAAGGCGAAATGCCGAAAGGGTGAGCGAAGTTGAACGCTCAAGCAAAATTTAACTACATAAATTATGAGGGTAAAATCGCATGGAGCCTATTTCGAGGGCATCTCATCTGAAATGTATAGATATTTAAAAAAAACTGATGGGGGGTTTTATTTTCTGAATTCGGAAACTACAAATTTAGTGTAACCAGCTCAGACTTCTATCCTGACAACAAATTCGGACAGGTATTTTCGTTCCATGCTGATTCGTCACGCTGGCAAAAACGTCTCACCTAAGTGGGGTTTGACATAAAAATCGCAGATGCAGGGCCGAGACGCAGACGTATGAGGGTATAACAATGGCAATACGTCTATAATCTATCGTTTTACTCGACCTATGGTGATTTGAAATCTATAAACTTCCCGTTCTATTTTTCTTAGAGACCCTTTCTGTGTTGTTCCCACCGCAATGTTAATACTGGAATATGTAACATGCTATCGGCACTTACCCTGTATTCCAAGACGACCTCGTCAAAACCTCGACTTGCCAGACGCATCAAACGAGTAGAGTTGGCCACTGGCAGCACACGCTTTTGTGGCATTTGCATCGCGACTGAGTGCTTGCACAACTGAGGTAAATTTCTGGGGAAGTCGCACGGCCTCAAGCCCTGCGGAGTGCTGAATCCAACCTTGCTGGTTATTGGCGTAGCAGCAGAGGAAGTAGCGGCTGTCGGCTCTGGAATCTTCGAGACGCGCAAGGGTTACAGAGGTTGAAGTTTCCTTGTCAAAGTGCATGAGGAGACTTCTGATAGAATCCCTTGTAGCCAGACCCGCCACTCCTAGCTCGTGACTCTTCATGTAGGCAGTGACCTTGTTCAAATCGACTTCATATCCAACGATGACAACTGGATAGCCTCCCATGCTTGCTGAGGTTTCGGTGAGTGGCGGACTTGATTCCGTCGTATTTATGTTCTGTCGCGGATTTTGGCATGGAGAAGGGACTAGCGATACGGAGACGGCGTGTCGTTAGCAAGTACCAAAGAATTGGTCTATTTTCAAACCCCCGAGAGCGACGACCGAGGTGCATCTTGGCTGCTTCATTCAATATCAAAGCACAGATGCAATGAAGCTTGAAGGAGATAAATCATGCTTCGATTTTTTGTCGGAAGACCGTGAATGGTAAAGCGAAATTTGTCAAAACAAAGTGTATGTGGTGCTGTATCCGAACGGAGATAATTGGATCATGGATGTTCTCCGCGAGCTAGAGTTCTAGCACACCTTCAAGCGCAGGAAAAGCTGAGCCATATGGGGCTATGTGTTCGTGGTGGGATTGGAAGCATTGATTTGGCGTCCAGAATACTGCACTAGCAGCATAGCTCAGGCTATTCATAATGGGTACCGTCGTCACAACACACATCATGCCAAGTTGTGAGCCTTCAGGAGATATGTCGCCTCATCAAGCAAATCGTTGTTTGCCAGTGTAGAAATCACTTGCAGTGTCTGGTGAAGAGGAGATGTCGAAGTTGAATCTCCGACAGCCAACCGAATTTCCGCATCTGACATCTACATCTACATCTTCAAGGACTCCGTCTTGTTTGCGATCCGTCTCTTGAGGTTTGATGCAAAGATCCCTTCGAGGTTTTGGGAAAGAGCCGCTGATATCAGCGGACTCTGGCGTGGGCCGGAAGGCAGGCGTCGGCGGCTGAACCCTTCCAGCCCACTAGGGATCTCGCGATGTCCACAAAAGTACGTGAAATCAATGAATTGAAAGTAAATAATTAAGGGAGAGGCGGGCGGGCCAAAGAACTTGATTTGTTTGGGTGATGATCCTTTGAGTGAGATGGTTTTGAGGAACGGTCTGTGCCGCGCAGACAACGATCTGCACGACGTGGTATGTGGCCAAGAGGAGACAACCGGGACCTCTGATACTCCTCGCCACAAGACAGCAGACTTCGTTGCGTGCCTCACGAAGTCTTTCATGCTATCAGTATTTTCTTAGCAGTATGCAACTGCTGAACTTCTCTCTCCGCGTATCAATATTCTTGTGGATCGCGATTGACTACATCTCGCAAACGGCTCTTTAAGGACTCATGGGGTAGAATCAGACAAAATGCAGCGAACACTAGCCATGTCGCCCACCCCCGTTTGTTAGCACTTCGCCGGTGGCTTCCCACTATCAAATGATGTCTTCTCAAGAATGCTAGTCATTGGGTCTCATGCTCGGCTTCACGAAATAGGCAACGCTCCTCGAAGCCAGCGCCAAATGGAGTTGGGTAAGGACTTCACGGATACCGTGCGACTGCGACATTGTGAACTTTGGTACCCAGTCTATATTAACGCCGTGGTCTAAATCGGCGCCGTAGTATCCACAATCCACCATTTTGGCGACATTCTACAGGGTCACTAACCCGGACCAACTCTAAATATTATGGTGCGACGGCTAGAGCGTCTTCTGGTCTACCGTTGTTTCTTTCTGCAGCAAAGGACTGGCGTGACCGGTAGGAGGTTCTCTACATAAACCGCATGGAAGAGCACCATTTATCGCAGCTATAATAACTTGCAGTTGAACTATTTCTTCCAGCTTGAAATCCAGTCAGCTCTCTTTATCTTGAAATCGTTCATTTATTTATTTTATTTCCCGTACGCACAGGTCTCCATGCCTTACGACGCAGTCACAATCCGAGAAGCAGACCACGTAAAAGGTTTACAGAATGCCGTTGAAGACGACCTCCATGGCCTATACGATGCAATCCTTCACCACTTTTTTGGCCGTGACAGGAACTACATCATTGAACATCAAAAAATGGGCCCAGGCGGTAAGCCAGAATTCATAGTCATACGCCACGACACCCCTGGAAAGAGGAACCCTGTCCTCATTGTGGAACTCAAACGACCAAGTAAATGGACTACCGCAGGAAAGCAAGAGATCATGCAGGAACTCACAGCATATATTGAAGGACGATTGGATATGACTGAGTATAGCATGATCTATGGATTGGCTGGTATAGGTGTTCACTGGACGGCGTGTTACATGAAGAAAGCTGGAGGTCCCAATCCTGTTATTGTGCAGCCTTGGCACGATGATATTACCAGTGCTCAAGGTTATAATCTCATGCAGGCCTTCGCGAACACCGTCCACAATATAAAATGAGACGCATCGCACGCAGAATCAAGCTAACTTGGATCCACATAGACTAGAGAGGGATCAATAAATGTTATGCATAGTAAATATAATCATAGACATGTTTGGAAAGAATTGGTGCCGAGCGGAAAGTCGGATTGATGACGCCGCACTCGTAGAGTAATATCAAGGAATTGTTGTGAGAATGAATGAACCTCCGGGAGGTAAACACCTTCGTCACGACGCATCCGTGCCAGATGGAGGTATCACAGTGAAAAAGATTCCTCGATATCGTTCACATCGCATTCACCTTAATCCAATTAAAGGCTTCATCATGAAACAGGCGGGTAGCACTCAACAGGACGGACGGCGACGGTTGACGGTGATCAATTGCCCAATTCGAGTTTTATTCGATTCATGTCCCATGAAGTACTTCGCATAGATGTGATGGGAAAAACCCGTCACGGAGCCATGAAACATTTGTTTTCGCATTTGATTCAAAATCATGCGGAACCGTCAATGAGAGGACAGATGCTGCGTTGCTCATGATTGGATTTAGCCGTGCAAAAAAATTGTGTTCACAGTACGGCGCATTTGACATCGCTTGGGCGGATCCTCAGCCAAGACCTGAAACCATCACTTTATGCGTCTAACAATTCACATGTGTCTGGCGCGTATCATTTGTCAAAGCCAACATAGACGATCTGTGTGAATAAAACATAAGGTTGACCATGGTGACTTGATGGCGCAGGACATTATACTTAACTTTAGCTTGATCATGAGAGTTCACTGGGCGTTCACTGGGCGATAACGTTGCGGCTCGCGGACAAATGCGTGTGGCGTGGATCAGCCATCGGATTCACGTGCCGGTGGACCACGTGTTGCTTTGTCATGGTACGCGCCTATTTTGGGCTTCTCCTCCGCTTGCGCCGTCACATTGTCGACTTTGTTCTCCTCGCCATCCAACCACGACCTTCTGGACTTGAGTTTTGCCGTTTCTTGTAAATAAATACGGCAAAGTTATTATTTCAAGCTAATCTGGCGGAAGATGTCTTTGCTGGACAAATACACAGCGCTGACATCGTCGTCGGGAAGGCAGGAGGTGAGCCAGGTGCTCAGTTCAATTGCATCCAGTACGTGCAAAACCCTTTCATTGACACACGGAATTAAAATTCATGCCATGCATAATGTGCAGCACCATCGATCCTGGTCGCTTTACCAGTCCGAGAAAAACTTGTGCAATGTCTCCTTGACGATGTCGCTCAGTGTTCGCGTGACGAGAAACACGGAAGGTTGACAAAGAAAGGTCTCGAACGAAACCTTCAGTACTGGCCGTGGACCATACCTAATCTACCTGTCAGATGCCCAATCGGCTCTGTTGGCCATTAAAACCCTCGGACGCGACCCAGACTGTTCGCAGGTTTTGTCTGAACAAAACGTTGGTATTATTTATAGTTTTTAATTTCCAGTTGTCTGACCAGGTTGAACAGAACTTGAAATCACTTTTGAGCATTTCAAAGTCGTTTCGGAAAGCAGACAGTGAAGCATCGAATGAAGCCCTCCGCTGCGTCGCGAACGCAATGTTGCTTGTCGAGCAAGGTCGACTAACCTGGCCAGAAATAGGTGGCGGCGAGTATGCGGTTGAGCTCCTCGAGGTCCGCTCATTCTTGCCACCGTAATCACCATGAGATATTAACAACTCTCGTTAGACATCAAACTCCCCACCAGTACTATTCCTCGCATGTCGTATTCTATTCCTCTCGACGGTGACGTCCTCATCACCACTCTTCCCTACCCTCTTAAACAACACACCAAGAAAAGGCTCCTCAAAGAAATCTGGCAGCGATATCGTCCACACCATCGATACGCGCATTGACTTCCTCATGACAGCTCTTTTGCAAGGACAGCCTATGGGGAAAGAGGCTTTGGTTGATTTACTGAAGTTTACTTTCAACTTAGTCGTTCATTGGCCTAAGGTACGTGATATCTGCTGCTGAAAGGTAACATCTGTATTCACGTGGTGGTCGTTTGTTTAGAGATGCGATTCTCCTGAAATTAACATGAAAGGGAAGGGCAAGTCGACTGGAGGGGATGATTCAAGTATGGAGCCTGTATTTGGGGAGATCTGGTCTGAACGACTTGACCGGTAAGACTTCACTTTATTGCACGGAATGTTGGTCTTGCCTAAAGCCGTTCTACGCTTAGGTTGTTGCCGCCCCTCCTCCGTGCCTTCCTAAATCTCCCACCTACATTCCCCTCCCCAATGAGTCCACCTCTCACTCACATAGTCCACGCTCTAGTCGGTATACCCGTTGACCAGCGACTCTATGCGGTGTGGTTCCCTGACTTACCATCACGTACGCTCCACATTCCTTGTGGAACTCGTAATATCTCATCTGATCTTGCATCCAATAAAGCATCAATTCGGTCATCTTCGTCCACCGAGAAGACAGATTCGCCTTCTCGGTCACCAGCTGGAGCGGCAGCGAACGTTCCCTTACCATCCACTTCGTCAAGTTCGGGATCTCCGACGTTGAGCCCTACAGACAAGGAGAAGGACGAAAGCCGGCCAGCAGAGAACAAAGGAGCCTTCGATCGCGCCATCGCGCGCCTCACACCACGCATTTCCCTCTCCTCACACTCTCCATCCCGCTCCTCCTCGCCTGCACCGCGGTCCGCAGACCCTCCCACCTCCGCTGTGACAACGATGCCAAAAGTGCTGGAACGGGCAAGCGATCTGTTCGATGTCTCCCTCAACCATTACTTCCCCGGAAACATCGACGTGGATGATAAATCTGTATTGGACAGGGCGAAAATGGAGGACGTGGAGTTGGATGATGTCTTATCGCCATTGACGTCTCTCATTTTGAGGCTTTGCGTGGCGAGCGACGAGTGTAGGAGGCTGTATAGGGAGAGGATCATTCCGCCTACTCTGTGAGTTGAAGTTATCACAGTGTGGCGGTTCTGGGGATGCGGTTGCTAATGATCCGGTCTTCGTTAGCGATCGAACGGCCCCATTGGAACAGCGGGCGGATACGCTAGGAAGGTGCATACGGTTAATGGCTTGCATACGCCATCCGCGCATGCAGAAGGTCACGGGAGAGCTATTCTACATTATCTGCGAATCCGACGGTATCTATCTGCTCACCACACTAAACTCAATACTTCCGCTAATCACATCTCTCTAGCGGGCATGCTCTCAACGCAAATTGGTTACGGCAACGCCGCAGGATACCTCTACAGCAAGAATTTCCTCGCACCTCCTGCAACTGGTCCAACCACCACCACCTCAAGTTCAAGTTCAGCTCAACAAGTAAACGGTCTCCCAATCAACCCCATCACGGGGATGGTGCATAAGGAGCCTGCGCCGTCTTCTGAACCGGAGATGACGGATGAGGAGAAGGAGCGCGAGGCTGAGAAGTTGTTTGTTCTGTTTGAGAGATTGGAGAAAGTGGGGGGGATGGAGAACCCGATTAAGAAGGCTATGAGGGAGGGGAAGATGGAGCAGTATGAGGAGAGGATGAGGAGGAAGCAGGAGGAAGGGGACGACGAGGATGACTAACCGTGGAAAGTCTAACTCATGGGAACGAAGAATCTGCAAGTGACTTTCTTTCCAACCTTCACCTCGCTACGTCATGCTAACTTACTTTGGCTTTTTGCATTCTGATTTTATAGATACTAGAATCGTAATCCTAATAGGGGTATCCCCGATACTAATGGACCTTACAACTCCTATTTCATCTCAATGGCCGCTTCCGCGCTGTGCTACGTACACATATACGATCTGTGAACCTATTATACCTGAATTTATCGTTTTCTCCATTCATAGGATCAAGTCCTTTAGCGGCTACCCAGTTATACTCCGGCTACTTATGAAGCGTCCGATGGAGTTGGTGCCAGATTTGCCGCAAGCCAACGCCATCCAGCTGTCAAGCGAACTTCTCGGGAAAGTTGTAATATTCCACGACAAACGGAATAAAATCCTTTCCAGGTACTGTTTCCCGGACGGTGGACGATGAGGTATCAACACTTACTGGTACGGTGCGCTGCGGGAATCATATTTCCTTGCGCGACTGTTGCGTGTTTTTGCTTCTTCATCTGCACGTTTATGCCACTTCGTGGCGCTGACACTGGCCCTCAGTGTCCACGCGGGGAAGGAGCTTCTCCAAAGAAAATTGAAGCCTCAGTTTTCATTTATGCCCGGGGAAGAAGGCTTCAAGCCATAGCATGACCATTTATGGCAAAGGGGTACGCCGCACGAGAGCTGTCATTCCGCTGGCGGGTTGAGTGTTCGGCAACGACGTCGCCAGCGTTCACTGCAACGCTGCGGGGGGTTGACTGTTCCCTGATATGCATCATGATCGCATGGTTGTGGTGTCGGTGGTGTCGGGTTGCTCACTTCGAAGACATTTTTGATAGATTTCACGTCACGACAACAACTGAAGTATGAAGATTATCGCGACTTCCCTCTCGTTCCCACTCTTGGCTCAGGTTCGCGCCTCTCAACGCTCAGACATACAGCATCGATGAAGACTCGATATGAAAGTAAGTGCCTTGCAGACTTCGTGGGGTTGGCGTACGAACGTGACATTTTTTTTGCAGGATCGCCTCCTGATCGATCTATCGATATTTGATCAGTTGGGGTGATATTACTGCCCGTTTGACTTTTCTGTCGTAAATACACGAGCGCAGCTTTCTGACCTGTGCTCTCCATACTTCATTTTTCCCCACAAGTTCGCAGGTCGGGCAGGTCGGGTCAGAAGCCGGTGTCTTACACACCGCCATTACGAGATCGACAGTGGGGCACGAGGTTGGGATGACGAATTTTCGACTGATGTCGATTAGAGTTTTTAACCATCGACCATCGATGTGCAGGGAGGATTCCTAGCTGGGGTGCTTTCCAGCAGTTTTAGTGTATAGAAATTTTGGACCTTCCCGGTCGAGATGAACGATGCGGATACAGTTGTCAAGTTCACTGCTACAGTTCAAATGGAATTGGTGAGAAACGTACTGCAAGGAGACCATCATGATGAACGACACTATACGTTCAAGAGGTGTTGTAAAATTTTAATGTGTTGCTGTGAGTACGTTTGTACGGCAGTCTGCTTCTGAATGGATGGCTGAAGACTTGTACACTGGGTGGCGTCGGGAACTTCTGCATTAGCCGACTGACGCCACAGCCATCTAGCATGCCAATTGACTTCAACCATCGAAGAAAAAATCTGAAAAGGCTGCAAACTGTCCTTGCGCGCATGATTTTTTCCCTCTGTCGTAGTTCCTTTCAACCTGAGGTGAATACATGGCGACCATAATTATATATCAATGAGTAAATAATGCAGGCACTTGCTTCGGAACCCAGGGATGGTAAAAAGCGCCGTTCGGCTACGCACGTGGCAATGGTGCTCTCGATCAAAGGCACATAACTTTGTTTGACATGCCAACCTCACCATTTGATTGCAACACCTCGAGCTCCGTCTCAGAATAAATTGTGCACTACTCAGTCTTGCTGGTTGCCTGAATGAAAGGAGCTATTGAATGCTGGTCGCTGGATGATACTGGGGACCGTATGCATGTGCATGAAGAAGACAGCTGGGCGGCTTTACGACACTAGACTCGATCAGGGCGACGCTACTGTGTCGTTTTCGGATGGTGTAGTTTACGGCACATTCAGACTCTTCTCGAGGAATCATCAACGTACATATAAAATGCCAACCGTACTCGTCGATTTGCTTGTTGCCCTTTCCTCCTCATTTTACGACGCTTTTGGTTGACTCAAATACTCGTCGCCTTCACGAACACTCGCTGCCAGCTGCCCTCAAAAGCGATCCCCAACCAGTCGCCAAGTAATCCACTCAAGACATGGCTTCCCCCGTTCTTGATGTCCTTGCCGTTCGAGAGGCTCTTCTAAGAGATACCAAGCGTGGTCGGTTCGTTCATCGTTGGATAACGGACCAACATGAGGCTGCCCTCGACAAGCATGAATATGCCCTTGATCCTCTCCCAAGTGCGCTAGGTGCTCCAGAAGACGGTCATGATAGCTATGAGGACGTTTACAAAACGTTTCATCAACCTCTGGATGCAAAAGACGACATGGAGCGCGAAGGTGTACGTTTACTTCTTCACGAGATGCGCGATTGGTACGTCGATGAGGACGAGCGTCGATATCGAGACGGCAGGGTACATCACGTTGTATATCTTCACGCGAAATTTTGGTTGACTATTCATGTCTGTTTTCAGGTGTTTCTAACATCCTCTCGTGCACCTTCCCCCGCGCCGTCATCATCGTACTCCGAGTCCCCTCCAGATTCTCCTGCCATGTCCCCACATATTCCATACTCATCTTCCAGCAACTATCATTCCAATCACGACAACCCCGACTTCACCATGTCAGCACCTCCCGGATTCATTTCGATGCGCAGTAACCGCCCCGTTTGCGTCGATACCGCCAATATGCCATATCTCACCACCCCTTCGTCGCCTGTGAACATCGCCCAAACATCCTACTGGTCTCCACCGAATTCAGTACGACGGCTCCGGACGAGCAAATCAGTCGATTCTTTACGGAGTGTGGCGAAGAGTTTCAAATCTGGAAGAAGTCTAAAGTTCAACGTGGACTTGGCGAAGTTGAAGGATCTCGCGCCGAAGACGTATTGGCGTAAGAAGCTTCTGATCCAAGGCATTCCTTTGGAAGATGAGATGGGTTTCGAGAGCGTCAAAACGTGGTGCGAAGTAAGCATTCATTCATTTCCGTTGAATCCCTTGCCTCGTGCTGATCCTCATTTTCGAAGGGTTTTGGTTCGTGTCGTTTATCGAGACAAGAAAATGGTGATATCCACGTCCATTTCTACAAAAAGTCCATCGCGGACAACGTGCGTACTCTCTATCATATCCACAACATACCCTAACGCCACTCTCCAGGTCTGCCGTCTGAACAGAATGCAGGTGACCATTAAAGGCGCTGGCAGTGTAACGTTATCGCATTTCACTGGACGACGGCCAACGGCATAGAATCACTCGGTTATTCACATGGGCGTACATAGCATATTGGATTTAGAATTTTCTGTCATATGGGACATTTGACACTTCATCTCACTAGCATCGCTGATGGACCACCGTATCGCCGTATCAGCTGTGGATTCCGTATCACTTACATATTTTCATATTTACTGTACTTTTATTACGAGGTCCACATCCACCTACCCACTTACACCTTGCGTGTACAGTAACACGCTCATTTTCCTGTTGACCGCTATATCGGTGTTGTAACGCTGAAGATTACTTGGAGGGAATAAACTCAGTTCTCTGCGGTCCCGGATCACCGAATAATTGGCCCGAATTTTGGACCTTGGAGATATTTGGTCTTCCATTCTCGAAGATCAAAAACTCGTTGCTGTGGCGCATATTGCGTTGATATCAGATGGGATGCGTCATCGATGGCCCGATGGCCCTCCCGACACGAGGACCAGCGCTGTCGAGGCCACGGTCGGGGCGTCTAAAAGTCCGAAGTAATACTAGCGCATATAATCACATGAAATTCGTGCAGGTCTCCGACTAACACAAAGAGAATATATAGATTACGTGGAACCACCCAAGAGGAAATGTGAGGACAAAGGACAACCCCAATACGTTCAACGCTTAAATCTGTGACGGTCAATTGTGTGTGCTTGAACCTCTTTCCAACTCCTCAGCAGCGTGCGGCGAATGCTGATCACTCCCGTTTCGGGACCGTGGTACTCGTGGTCAACGTCTGCTAGCATATCCTTGGCGCTCCGTCGATCAGCTGGAGCGAACGGCTGATTCCAATAGCTATAGATGTATGCTTCAGGATCAGGAGCTGGGTGCTAGATATGTATGATTGATACACGGGGATGCCGTCAATTCGCAGTAGCAGACGAATAGATATGATTATCTTACAGCTGTTATCTCGTGCAGTTCACGTTCCATGATAAGACAAAAATGATCTAGATCTGGACGTTTTCTGTCAGATCTGCGCTCGAGTGACAGATAATATACCAGAAGCTCGCCCCACCTAGGTCGTTCAAGTCGTAGCCAAATGGGTTTTCACTACCCCGATGACAGTTCATCAGTACGTTATTTGAATTTAAATCAATAGAATAAACCATACATTTCTTGGCCAATTTCAAGGAATCCGAGCAACAGGAACGATGCGAATGCGGTTGCCCTGAATGTTTCAGTTACAAAGTTAGTTTGGAGGAAGGGGTAAGGCAACGAACGGTATTGTCAGATATTTGTATTGGGCGTAGATTTGGAACTTCGAGGACGTAAGATTTCGTCGAGAAATTCATACGCGATCATACCGGTAAGAAAAACAAATATAGCCTAGAAATGCAGAATTAAATCTCCGATTATGCCAATACGCCGCTGGATTCATAAACTCACCACATTGACATACGTAAATGCGCTTGATATGCAAATGGAATCGGAGACGTCCGTACACGATCCAAATTCGCCATAGTATCATGCAACGAGGCGATGTTGGCGACCAACGCCGACTGAATTGGAGGTTGAAGAAGACCTTTCTTTAATAACCAAGCTAGATAACTGGAAAGGAAGAGCGTGATCTCGAGGGGGACATTCGAATCTGTTGCTTCTCTATTTTTACGTCGTCCGAATGCCGTCCTGCAATCATCAAGACCTGGATTGTCGTCGGCGGGGTGAAGCTTCGCCTTAATATGCTTGATGAACGACAGGAGGGGTTTGAAAATGAGTAGAATGGGCAGATAGTCGTAAATCGTTTCCTTGGGTGGATTGCGAGCGGGAGCGAGTGGTCTATCGGTCAATACATTGGGGAGAACGCTTTCGGGGTCGAAAGTGTGTTTGCGCCGATTTTTGCGACTGAATGAGTTGGTCCATGTCGAATTTGCGTCGGCCTTTCCCTCCTCCATTTCATGTGGTTCAGTACTCGTAATAGTGGCCAAGGTTGGACGGCGGAGCGGTTCGTCGGATTTCTCGGACATTTCAGCTTTGAAAGGCATCTCGCTAATGGGGTTTCCGTCCCATAGCGGAAGTAGGTCCGCTTCAGTCTGCTCTTCTGGCTGGAGGGTTGAATATCTGGGAAGAAAGCAAACGAGAGGGTACAGGTCTTCGTAGTAAATCCCCGGTTCGCCTCGAAGCATGTGCTTTTAATGAGTTGTCAGATTCGAGGCTAGAAATAATGATATGGTCATTACCTTCACTGCAACGGAGAACGCTTGCACCTGCGAATTATGATATGGGTACACCTAAAGGCACAATTAAACACCATACTGACTAGATTTATCATGCTTTTCTTCTCGATAATGGCTTCCAAACGTGGGTGGTGTTCGACGATTTCACCCGCTTCTTGGATGGTAGACGTATCTTCTCTGTCCGTCGGAACATGGATCCATATCTTGAACTCGCTGAGAACTCAAAATTATAGCGCAATCATTAAAATTTCCCACCAGAGAAGCAATATTCCGTGACGCCAGATTGATACTCGTCCAAAGCTTCCTCCCTTCCCAGTACCTTCCGTGCGACGTCAACAATGCATGCAAAACTGAAAGAGTTTGAAATTCCCTACCGATCGTAAGCTGATGAAGTGCGAAACGAAACAACCAGACCGAGCACGATCCCGAGTACAGTCAACATTTGATTCGAAATTGAAAGTGAATGTCTTGTCTTTCCGGACACCAACGATACCACTGTTCCATGCATTAGAGATTGTCTTCAAGGGACAAACAGGGCTCACTCGTTGCCACAAGTGTGAAGAACATAACCTCAGGCCAAATATCGTTGAGCACCGTTGCCCTGAAAGTCTTGCCTGTCCATTTTCCCCTTGTAAGAGGATTTCTCGCAACCATGTCGTTCAGTCGAAGGATTCTCTTATTGCATGGTTGGTGAAGATGGGTATTTGTTGGCCATGCCAGATGCCTCGCGGATTACACGCGCCACGGTCATTCACAATTGACCGCCCAAAAACGCGTCGCCCAGGCCGCTTCCAGGAACATTGCATGGTGTTCACGCGTGTACTCGGTCTGCGTCGGAGATTGAGTGTGTAACAGTAAATGATGGATGACAGTATGCGTTAACTTCAACTGATGCGCTGCTGACGTAATGAACGTGGTTCATCAACCTATTCTAAAACAATATTAGATTCCTGTTCTTTTGCTACAGAGTTACACGGGAAAGATCTTCCCATCTTAATATAAATTATCATGCCCACGATGTCCCATCAACGTCCGTGTAATGCGGATGTCGATCAGGCCGCTGAAGATTAAGCATCTCAACAGCGGAGTCTGGCGGCTCGTCTTCGTGATCAGATAACGGTGCTGAGAAAGCGGTATCGTCCTCGGTCGAATAGTCCGTGGTGGTTGGTCGTCGACTTGAAAAGGTAGAAGTATAGTCGGAAGAATCGTAAATGAATTCTGCGGTAATGTTGCCCATGATTTGGTTCATCGTGGTGAAGACGAGATCCGTGCTCATGTTCGTCACCATTGTATGTGATCGACGTTTGTGTGACTCGTGGCTTAGGTTCAACATGAGGCGCGACATTAATGTGACGGACACCCTGGATGTGCAGACACATTGTCAGTTGCACTGGAGGTGTAACGAGTCAACATACGTACACTAGCGTCATGATGGAGTTTGTGCCAGTGCTTTCTGCAAAAACCTGCTGGCTCTCTAGCTGGTACGAAAAATCAGCTATGAGCAAATAAACTGTGCTGGGAAAAGCGATACCTTAAACCATATAAAATTGCCAGCGTTTACAATGCACATGCAGCTGGAGAGGGATCCATCAGTGCTTATTGTGGAGCAGAACACTTTGAATATGTACAGGAAATACATGCTCCCTGAAGCTGGGTGTAAGCACGAATGGGGTTATGCATCGTCAAGTAGCTTACCATCTCGCATTAGGAGTTTGAAAAGGGGGGATGTGACATGGTTATTTGTTTTCGCGTATCGATAAGTTCTGAAGATGGTCAAGGCAAAGATAAGGGAATCAAATGCAAGAAGAATTATCCACGCAAATGCGACTATTCAACGGATGAGTCGTTTCATTGCTGGTTTCCGCTACGGCACATAAAGAGTACTCACTTTCCAGCGAAAGTATATTAGTGATGTTATTTCTTTGTAACATATTGGACATACCCGGATTTCCCATGCCCCGACGTCCTAACAGGAACACATGCCATTAGAGGCCTGAAGCTCAAGAGTTCTCCGTCTACTTCTGATGCCCCCAACTTTATCAGATACACGCATCAATGATGTCATTCAATCACGAACATTGGCAGGAAAACTCACGCCTGCGATAGCAACTGATGTGAAGCCGATACAAGAGGTGACGATCAGTACATAAGTATTCCTGCCGTACAGTGCCCATGTGCGCAAGCACAGTGCAACTTCGACACATGTCAATGGTAGGTATTTGCAGTGATGTGGATGTGATCACGCACTGGTGATGATAAATTGGGTAAACGCGTTCAGTGCGCCAATGTACGGAACGAACTTGTCGCAGCTATGTTTCGGTCAGATTGTCGTCATATGTGGTGAAAACGAGGTTGAGCAGACCCCTGTGGACTGGGGTTAACAAGGACGTCCTGGAACTGGAACGAACACGCACTTTTATGTCCCAAGGAACGGCGAACATGGATACCATGATTGGTATGAAACCAAAGACTGGTACGTATCGGTTTAGAGCGTACAGTACAGTGGTTCCGGTGAACTTCTTCAGCCATATCTTAGATATCTCGTCCGTCAGGCAGACTAGCCAGTCATAATACAGCAAAGCTGAATGATCGTCAGTCAAGGTTTATGGTTCATCCCGACGCAATCAGTCACTCACCCGCAGCTGCTGCAATATAGTACTTCAGAGTGAACCTAGGTAGAATGTGAGTCAGTCATGAATGGAAAGCGAAGTCTGTCAAAAAAGGCTGACACGCTCTCGAGTCCATCGGTAATCCCCGAACGCGTTACCAAATGTTGGTGTCCATGTCCAACCAGCTGGACGTGCGGACCATCCATTGGAGCTGGCGACTCAACCAGACTCGGATAGAAAAGCGTAGGGTATTCCGTATGTTCAACGATGTCGTGGTCACTGGTCAAGCGTGTTGCATCACAGCTCCTCGGTATTTTTGCTCCTGAGCCTGAGGCCTGAGGAACGAGGAACGAACAAATCATCAATTCATTTCTTTTTGCGACCCATGCGGACGCAAAGTTTTTGACCCAAAATTTCTGGAAAAGGATCAGGCACACTCCTCTATTTGGAAATCAACAGGAGCCGCACCTGCATCTGCATCGTCCGCTGCTCGAGCGCTCGTGTTCTGACATGCGATTTGACATATGAAGAACGGTCTTGGAAGTCGGTCGGAATGAGAAGAATGATGCGGCTAACCAACCCTTAGACGCCGGTTTCGATGTTCCATCACCGACCGTACAACGCTTCTGCTGTTCAATGCTCTAGTGTATATAAATGCAGATAAAAAACTAAAGATACAGCATCATGTCCTACATGCTCGCAAGCCATAAATCAAACGGTCATTGCAGACGTCGGTCGATCCCGGTCGTGATTCAACCTTGTCATCTCGAAGGACGTCCCGGGATACTCCTGCCCGTCATCAACACACGACTCCTCGATTGGCGTCGTCAACGCGGTAGAATGCGAATACACGGTAGAACGTGCCGTCGAAGGCAAGTCGAAGCCGTCGGTTGAGCCGAACTCTGATGAATATATTGTTCCATCCCGCGTCCGCTCTCCACTCGACGTGTATCCGTACGAAGAATCGGAATCGTCACCGCGCAAGTCGGCGGTGAGGTTACCCATAATGCGTGTGGTGAAAATGAGGTTTGTGTCTGTCAATGTCGTAGCTGCGTGCGAGGTTTGATGTCGGTCGCGCTTTTTCGACTCTTGCCTCAGGTTGAGAAGAAGACGGGACATCATCGTGGATGAGACACTGCGGTAAAATGAAAAAGGATTTGAATAACGAGAGCAAACATGCACTAGACCATACTGACATATGGGTTAACATTGAGTTTGACCCCGTCGTTTGTTGGAATAAAAAAACGCCTCCTGGCGCTTTCTATGTATTGTCACTGTCAGACAACAAAATCACTGATTGACGGGAACACACTCACGGCGAAGTACACGAAGTTGCCAATATTCACAGCACAAAGGACGCTAAATGATTTTTGCTCAATTGACTTTGACTCACGAAAGCCGTGAAAAACCCTCACATAAAATAGGCACTGCCTGGTGAAGAATGAGACTGTGAGTCTGCTATCCAAGTCGGGAAAATGACATACCGTCTCGCATGATCAGTGTGGCTAACGATGATCTAGTCCCAGCATTCCGTTGCGCTCTCCGTAATAGGATCGTTCGACAGATCGTTAACATGAAAATTACATAGTCAAAAGCGAAGATGGCTGTCCATGAAAACTTCAGTTCTGTGCAGAGACATCAGTTGGTATTCGAGGTACAGAGATGGAGAAATTTGGGAACACTAACGGTCTTCACTTGAAAATAAGTTGACAATTCAATATCTCGGAGGGTTTGGAAAGTGGATAAATGACATACTGAACACCAGTCGTGGGTGCACACAACCCGAATGGATGGAAACTGAATAATTCACCGGTCATAACAACAGCAGCCCACTGGAGCAAGAGTAAGTCAGTGACGAGGTGATGTAGATTGCAGTGAACCTCACAGTTGATATGCCAATCGATGTTAGGCCTACGGAGAGCGTGAATATCAACACCCAAATGTTGCGTTGGTACAGAGCATATGTGCGGAGGACAAGGATAACTTCGGGGAACGTCGCAGCATAAATATTGTGCGGCGTAAACACTTAGGCCACATACCAACGAGCACTACTTGCCCCAGTGTAGTCATCGCGCCGATAAAGGGAGCGAATTTCTGACATCTTCAATGGGTTGAATTAGTTCAAGGAATATGCGAACGAAAAAACACCGACTGCTGCGGTGAGGGTCAGATAACATTCAATCCCATGTGAGACAGTGGTAACTCACTGTGATGGTCCACGGAGGGTCGAAGAGCGCGTAAAGCACAGGAATGTAGCCGAATACCGGGATATATCGGTTCAGAAGGAAAAGGAGAGTGGCACCACTGAATCTCGCAGTCCATATTCGCCTCATTTCCTCGGGTAACGTAGCAAGGTAATCGTAATAAAGGATAGCTAGAAAGACGAGGCATCAGTGGAACTGAGACGGTGGGATGGAGGAATGAATGAATGAATGAACGTACTGGCGGAAGCGACGGCATAGAACTTTACTGAATTCCTGGACACAAACTGTCAAGATACGGCAAAGGTCAATAGAAATGTAAACCAACAAGCCGTTGAGCGAGTCTTCCACCAAACCGCGACCAACCAGACTTGGGCCATGTTCACCAACTGGATGGCCGACGAGTGCATCGAACATGGCCGTTCAGAAGGAAGGCATCGAGCGCTCCCGTTCCTGCTGAGGATTTTCTTGGAACATGTGAACACGGGTGCAATCCCCCTCATGTAAGAGCCAGAAATTCGGTGTCCCCCCGATCACTGAGAGCGTGGTAAAACCTTCTAGCCTGATAATTCCACCAATGAGATCACAGCGATGGACGATATCACCACTCCGCCGACAATGCCGTATACAATTGGACTATCATTTCTTAACGCCACATATTGCGAGGCTCCGGGGTCCCCATTCAAAACCGCCGGTAAAGGGACTGGCGGGAATTTTGAAACGGGGAACCAATTCCCACGTGGCGTAATCTGGAGATCGGAGCCTCATTTGGGTTTAGCTGCCTGACGATTGCTTGCGATTTTGTAAGTACGCAACGCTCCTGGTGCAATGTTATGAGTGTTCGGCGCGCTAGAAGTCGTTGAATACTATCAACCAAACGCAGATATGATACCATCTGCACACATGCCAACCACCACTGGAGAAGCGAATTGGGGAAAACTGATGGTGGCGTTGAACGGGTGAGTGGGAATCCCGCTTCACCACTCTTCTAATCGGAACAGCACGCAAGGCCTCCAGCACTGTACAAGAACTACCCATTATTTCGAAACAACCTTTAACATCAGATCATCCGCACATCGGACCTCCATCATGTGAACAATGGCTAGTGGGCTTATACAGCCCTGCCCGAATACACCACCTTCGAATCCCAGTCGGACCCTTTATTCAATTCCTAATAAATACAGGAAGTCGACGATGAGCTTTGCAATCTCAGCTTCAAGAGCCTCCGAGTGGGTTTGCACACGCAACAAGAGCGATCGTTCTTGTATGTCCGCTTTCAAGTGTTCCTTTGCTCCGGAAGAGACAAGGGACAAAAGGTATTCGGTGAGCGCTGAGATGGAATGTTTCTATAATGTTCTCACCATTTGTAATTTGCCTGTGATATCGATAATGAACACAATTCGAATTCCTTTAGTCTCGAGTTCACAATCAGTGGCCCTAACAACGCGGTGATTAGTAGCAAGCGCCCAACAATCGTACTGGTACCACCACTTCACTCCCTTCCATACAGTCCCGTTTTAGGCGAAGATCCGAATGTCCGAGACTTCCAGTGAGTTTCACATCGCGCCACAGATGTAAGTTCGCATCACCGACGAGACCACTCAGACATTGGCTATTTATATAATTTCTAACACTCCACCTTCATCCCTGGCGGGGTACATTGGTAACTCTTGTTGACTTGGGAACACTAGCGGAGGTCGCCTAAATCATTACTTTCACAAGGAAGTGAGATATGTTGAGGTGACCTGACCCTCGCATAAAATATATACCAACGTTATCGCGCGAATGTACATCTTGACCTGATTGTCGAGATGTTCTGGATAGACCCGCGCTCAATGGCGACTTTACCCCATCGAATACAGTAGGATGCACCCTGAAGCGCCAGTTATGGTCCTGATAATTTCATCATCGCGACGAACAAAACGATGGCGGCTAAAATATGGAGAATACAGACACAGTGATCTTTACATTGTGAGTACGGGAATGTTACAAGCAGGCATTCATGTGTGAGCGAATTGGATGACGAGATAGCGACCGAAGAAAGGCTCTCAAGCAACACACACGGGTCTCGCGGCGTGCAGACCTGCACTTGTGTGTTATTGAATCCCTCGTGAGATTTCATTCACGGCAAAGCTTGTCCACGATTAATCGCGTCTGCGACCATACTCGTGTTAGGCCTGTTAAACGCGTATCTACGAAGACGATTATTTCAATCCTCGTCAGCATCGTGAGAGAAGTTCAACATAAGGAAATATTCGCCTTTCATACGAATCCAAATATAACTGATCGGTGCTGCAGGTCGCCTTGAAAGCGGGGTATTCGAATAATCTGTCGAGCCATCTGTTGAATTTGTCGCTCGGGGGTAATGAGAAGCCGCGGTAGTGTTTCAACACAATAGACGCTCTGTACAACCCTGTGCCAAAAATAAAACATAAGACATAAGTGATCTCCGAATTCCCCGCATAAATTAAGCGGTAACGGAAGAAGCATCAAGGGAAGAAGGCGGGGTTGTGGGTGACGAATTTGAAAAGAAGGATGGCTCAAAACGTACACGGCCCGGCCATTATATCGACCCAACCCAGCACGCCATTATCTTTCCACAGTCCGCACGCACGCGGGTCGTCACTCTCTTTCTCTGCGCGCTCAAGAAGGTGCGAGAGTCGGCCCAATGCATCGATGAACTCGCGCCCGCGCTCGATTTGTTCGGAGGCGTCTTGAGCTTGAAGATAGCGGTAGAATGCGGGGACGAGCGTGCGGGATATGTGGTCGGCTTGTAGTCGGGCCAGTGACCGTGCATCTGGGGAAGGTTAGCGTGAGGGGCAGGTATGGTTGGTGAAGAAGGTCGATGTGAGTAAAGGGAAGTGATTGCCCGATTCGGGAAAAGACTTGCATGGGTCAGACCTTGATGGCAAGAGGGACTTCCCGGTCGTACTTCCTGCCACACTGAGAATAATCCAAGTAAATGTGAGTATGGACTCATTTGGCCGCAGGCCGTACGATAAAATCTCAGACGCACTCTTCGATATATTCCAGGATAACTGTACTCTCATGGAGAGAACGTGCAGGTGAAAATTTCTCTAATCTCAGACCTGGAACGAGTCCTTTGGGGGAAACTTCAAGTAGATCGGCAGGTTTTTGGTACGGGTCCACTTCATCTGAAGACATTCCGATAAGTCAAGTCGCATTTACAGGCAATTTGTGTTAATCACAATACTGAGGCGGAAATTAGGATTGACGAAGGCGTGAGGGTGGAGTGATCGTACTCACATGGTACGGAACACCGAGCTCCTCCAAAGCGACCCAGACACGCTGAACGAACGGACAAAAGCACGCAGCAAATAAAGTGATATCGTTCTTCTCGCTATGCTTCTTAACAGTTTCAAGAGCTAGACCTGTGCATTCTCTATGGTAGTGCCTTCCAGTATCTTTTGCAGACATTTCTGTGATAGAGGACGGTAGCAGATCACTGAGACCTCATTTCTAACCAGAATGACGCAACTGGCGGGGCCCGGGCCGAGTCGGCATTAGCCACCACTGGTATCCAGATTGTTTTGTCCTCGAGTGATCCAGGTGGGAGACTCGGAGAAGGCAGGATTAGGTGTACATCAGCCAAATGTATGACAGAGTCGGCATCTGACTTGTCGAATGAATCTACAAAACCTCCTGGTGAAACCTTGCTGCGGACCAAGGTGGCAGATTCCATCCAGAATCACGATTACTTCCTATCGTGAACGTCAAGTTCAGGGAGATTTCGCGTATGCCCGTCCGACGTCTGCGAACGACTCAGATTGCAACTTCAACTTGAAGAAGCGCTACGTATGTCAGGATGATGTTGCCGTTACGTAAACTCCACTTGGTTGACCACATCCCAATCAGGGTCCGTCGTTTTTGAACCCTCACTGCGACTTCATTATGTCGAAGCGATCTGCTCATCTGAAAAATCTTTTCTTAACCTGTACCTGCTTTTGACGATCAGCTCCGAATACACGTCATTGATACTGGGACAGTGGTCAAATCCTGGAAGTCCACGAAGCTCTACAATAGCAACAGCCACTGTTTCTGTGGAATTGTACGAAGCGTGTAAAGCAGCACTTTCACTCGCCAGCACCTCTTGCATTCTAGAAAATGCGACCACATCATACAGGCAAATTTAAGTTTACAACACCATCCACACGGAGCGACATGCATAGCGGCTTCCCCTTCACTGGTTCTATGTTGTGACTGGTTCTATGTTGTGTCTACCTCATGAATCGGCCGGATGTCCGGCAGATTCTGGCTTGGCTAAATTATCTCCGTAAATTCTGCGTACGTGTATCCGGAATCTTGGCCGAGTTCAATTACTACTCAACATGGAACATCATTTGACAAAGGTCGACTTTGGCTGGCATTGCAGGCATCTATCACTTGCTGTGGGATTGTTTAACTGCTTTCATTTAACTTATGGGGTGTGATCTCCTCGGTGTGATCATCATCTCTGCTGCCATACGTCACTGAGCTTCATTGACAGCGGAGTTCGTCAGAGAGGCTTTCGAACGACGAAAGGGGAAAGGATATTGATCCTGATGGGGTATTATGTTCAGCCGTCCTTCTGTAAGTAGATATAACACTCCCCGTCCACTGACTTGTCTTAATTCTGGATTTTGTCCTTCACACGAACGGCTGTGACTCCGAAGTTACGAGCTAACGGGGGCCGATGAGGCTCTGTCTCGCGGTTCAACTCGTTCTGACGCAAGAATGTGTATGCTTTTCATTTTCACGACCGCCACTATTTTTGAACTTAGTCAACAACCTGATGGTGATCCTCGAACTACTATCTGAGGCTGTGCAATCTCCTGTTTCTGGACTTGCTTTCCTTCTCACGACCGTCGCTTGCCTAAACTCAAATTGGAATGGCGGGCCGTGCATGCTTCGTTTGCTTATGCAACCAACAACCCCAAAACCCACCGTTGTGTGGGAGCATGACCGTTGACTGCGCTGTCATTGGTCCAACGACATTCGCGAACGGTGAAGCAGTCGTACGCCGACTCTCGTCTGTTACAAATATAGTGCCTACAACGTAAACACTCCACTCTTGTGATCACACCATTTGAAGGACGGCACCATCTGTGATGGTTGTGGGAGACGCGTAGGCGCATTCGGCCGACTCTGTTGACTCTCTTCAGTGATGTAAGGCGCGCCAAGCCATGGTAGAATGTCGGCACTTCGTCTTCATGCTTGGCCCGCCGTTGAAGACAACCATCCGGTATTGGGCTGCATACCTCGCGCGTGTCAACCCTTCCTTGATCCAGCCATCATCCGACAACCATACTGGGCAAATTTGCGCGCCTCATTCACCTTTTATTCCCACAGCCATGTAACCCTGCGACTTCTTTCCCCCCGTTCCTAAGGAGTGGAGACCTTTGCGAGACACCGACGACGACGACGTATCACGTATGACACCGGTTAGCCGGATGTTGTCTAACGCATCACTCACAACCCATGATCAGCAACGTATAAAACCAAAGCTGTCCTTTGATCAGATCAGGCGCACGCTGTCTCTGGCCACTCCGCGCGCCAGAACGCGTCAAACCAACTTCCCATGTCGCTTACTCTATTGCCTTTCATGCTGGTTTTCTCGTTACTCACGGCCACGAGTAAAGCCACATTGGCTGTAACATCGCCAGAATTGTCAGCAGCTCAGACAGCTTGTGGTCTGTTGAGCAGAGCCTTCCCGCAATTAGTTGCATTTCCAGGTTAGTCAATTCAAAGGCTTCCCCGCGCCATTGACGAAGTCCACAATATAAGGCTCTCCTCAGTATACGGCAGATAATGCGCATTACGCGGTTTCGAGCATCCAAAACTCCACTTGTTCGATCGAACCTAATACACCACAAGACGTGGCCGAAATTGTACGGCGCATCATGGCGTTGTTCACACTTCGTTGTTATTCGTGAAATGGTCCTTACTCCCGTTTAGCTGCGCATCGTTGGAAGGGACGATGTCAGGGCTCCATTTGCTGTTAGTGCATTTGATGTCTTCCCGATTTTTTATGATTCACACTTTTCCGCAGATCAAAAGCGGTGGACACGCCTATAATATCGGACAAAGCTCCACCACAGGAATTCAACTATCATTGGTGAAGTTCAATACAGTATCCTACAACCCATCAACCAAGACAGCCACCATCGGAACGGGTCTCACATGGGACCAAGTCTACAAACAATTGGAGCCTATTGGTGTCATGGTCACCGGTGGTAGAATTCCGGGTATCGGTAGGTTCAAGAACCTTCTTCACAGGTTAACTTCATACCAACAACAACTTTTTATGTGTAGGCGTCGGTGGATTCAGTCTTGGCGGAGGCTACTCCTGGAAAACCGATCAGTTTGGTTTGTGTGTCGACACCATTGTGTCATTCGACGTCGTTCTGCCGTCTGGTCAATTCACACGTGTTACCAACTCCTCAAACCCAGACCTATTTTTTGCTCTGAAAGTAAGTCATTGCAGATGGGTAAACCGCGTTACCTTATCTTCGAACATCGAAGGGTGGTTTGAATAATTTTGGCATTGTCACTGCGATCACATTCGAGACTCATCCACAAACTCTGGTTTGGGTCAGTTAAAGTGAAATTTGTCGCAATTTCATCAGGATGTTTATTGATATCTCAGGGCGGCACTCTTATATATACTCGAGACGTTGCAGATCAAGTCAATCAGGTCGTGGCTTCCTTCGACGTTAACAACACCGATTTGAAGGCCCAAATAATTGCGGAGCCTACCAGCATAGGCGGACAGGTAGCACCAAGATCTTCTACACCCAGGATTCATAGCTAACCAGTCCTGTCTGTCCCCACATCGCAGTTCATTTATTCCGTCTTCTTATTTTATGATGCTCCCAACCCACCGTCTGGTTTATTTGACCCTTTCCTGGCCATTCCAGCGGCGCAGAGTGCAATCAAAACGCAAACCTTCGTAGAATTTCTGACGTCTAATTTTGGAGACGGCACCCTTGGCATTGGACCGTTCAAGTGTGTAATCTAAACAACCTTGAAAGGCTAAAGTCTAAAGCTTTGGTAGATATGGCGCTCACGTCATTCCGATCGTGAATTATACCCCCGACGTGTTGGCAGAAATGGTCGAGCAAGTCACCAATATCGGCAATTCGCTGATGCCGCTCTTCAACGGTTCGACACTCATCGTAGCTTGCGGCGCTGAACCTTTTACGAAACCTTTCTCACATTCTCGAGGTGGCGCATACCCGCATCCACCATCACGACAAGTAAAGCCTACAGCACCTTTCCTCGCTTTACAAGCGGGAGCAGACAAGAATCAGGAGGCAATACTTGTAAGAGGAGTGAAACAATTATCGAGAAATGTACAAGCACGAGCAGTGCAAGAGGGTCAGAGTCGCTGGGATGACCTGCTATATCCAAATTACGCTCTTTTCGACACACCTTTGGAACTCATGTACGGCTCGAACGTAGCCAGACTCAAAGCTATAGCTAGGAAAGTGGATCCTAAAGGTATTATGAGGTTGACGGGAGGATTTAAGTTCTGAGTATCTGTCGTAGATGACTTGTTGTATCGAATACATAATTTAATTTACTTTTCGCGAACGAACAAATCTTAACGGAAGAAAAGTCGTCCAACGCTAAAGCGGTGACAAAAACCTCACTTTGCGGCCCATGTAATGCCTACTTTCGTGTAACAAAGTAAAAGTTCTTCATTATTCCCGCTAGGCACCTTGCGCCGCGAATACATAGACATGATTGGTGGAAAGCAACACAGGCAATCGCAGCAGACATACATGGTAAGCAATGCAACAAGTAAAACAGTCCGTCGGTACCAAATTTGACCTCAAACCAACACCTGTTCGCCAGAAACCTTTGCTACGAAGTCATCTGGAAAACCGTATTGGCCAAGCGACGTTCGAAGCGTTTCAGGGAGTTCGAAACATTCGAATTTGCGAGAATCTCGAGGTTCCAGATCTTTTCGATGTTCGAAATATTGAACCAGTTGCAAAGCTGATGGACGTAGAGACGGATCGGCATCCCAACATTGCATCATTGTCGCCCACAATGAGTCGTCCAAGCCACGCTCGAGTAGATCTTCATTAGGTCTTTGCGGCTTTTGCTGATTCATGATGGCAATAACGAAAGCAGGATCTTGGCGAATTTCTGCGAACGGTATTTTTCCGGTCATGACCTATGGAACAAACATGAATAATGCATTGCATATGACAAAGGTGGATACATGTTACCTCGATGCACACGCAGCCAAATGAGTACACATCAGTCTCCTGACAGACCTGACTGGATTTTCCCTCTCTAGGACTAAACAGCTCTGGTGCTTGCCATCGCAATGTTCCCGCACCTGAGTTCCCCGTAGTAGCCGAACAGCTGCTTTCTTCTGAACTTCGGAAACGCGCGAGACCAAAATCGGCGAGACAAGCAACAGTAAATGGGTTCACAAGGATGTTAGCCTAAATATCATCAGAAAGCGAACGACTCTCCGGGAAAACTGTGCATGAACATACTCCCTTCAAATCCCCATGGATGACAGCAGGTTTAAAGTTATGCAGATATTCCAATCCGCTTGACACATCCGCGAGCTATGAAAATCGTCAGAATGGTCATTATGGTCCACAAAACCATTCTTACCAGCGTGATACGGTTGCAGTCTGTGCGCCTATCAATGTATTCCATAATATTACCTGCATCCATCCAAGGAGAAACGAGACACAACCGGTCGAAGTCCTCGTCACCTTTGAAAACACCGTAAAAAGGTAGTATATTCGGGTGCTTGAGTTGGCGCCATATAACGGCTTCATGAGATAATGCCTGTGGAATAGGATTAGCATACTGGGCCAGTCAAATAGCGTTGATGGGTCATACATTAAATGCCTTCTCTTGAGGTTTCTTTTGAAAAATTCGGAATGCCTTCAGTGCAACAGTCTTTTCACCAAAGCGACCTTTCCAAACATCCGCGAATCCACCACCAGCCATTGGATCCTTACCAATTCGACAAACGCTACCTAAAATAAGACTATCAGGATAGCAGGCAGTCGATTTAGCAAGTCGAGCAAGTGTTTGTGCAAACTGCGATTGGCATTGCATGGGTAAATCAAGCGTATCGAGAAGCTGTTGCGTGCATGAGACAAGGTCTTTCTGATTTTCCGGTATTTGCACGCACTGTTTGAAGCAGATCCATGACTGATACTGGATTTGCGCCGCAGAGAGTCATGAAGGCTTTCTTCTGCTGACGATCGGCTAGGATCTTCTCCAGTTTAGTTTTTATTGTCTCCAGGTCATGAATCAGAATGTTGCGCAAGGCAACACCGCCCGACATGGTATTCTGATTCAATGGGTTCGAATAAGTTAAAACATCGAGTGTACAATATGTGCCTTACCGAGACTATTTCTCGTAACACATTCCAAAGACAGTTGCGGATAATGTGGTGATTTGACAACCATAGATGATCGTCCCAGGAATCCCATTCCTTCAACTTGCTACGCAATGAATCAAGTATCCTGCTAAGCGTGTTACCAACAGTCAACACTGGCGGCGTGCAAATACAATAATAATACAAATGCTTAACTGACGCTGGCTTTTTGCCGGCCATTTTCGTTTGCGCATATACAAATGCGACAAGGCGCTATCGAAAAATCCCCGATCAGAACTTGGGACCGCAGAGACATGGCAAAAACCTACTTGATAGATTTTGGCAGAGCGCGCCACCCTCAAACACTCTATCTTACTGTCGATATCGAACTCCATGCAGCCTTCCAACACAGCCAACATGTCCAAAGCGTTGACCTGTTGCCACCACATCTGCCATTCAATGGTGAAATCCGTATCCTGCTGGCCAGCCCTCCATTCTTCATCCTGCTGGTTCAACCGTGTCCCCACTATTGTCCGGCGCTCAGCGTCACGCGGGCCCTCCACTCCCGGCACGGGCTTCGTTACCACGTCCCTCTCCCCAGATTGCACCCACCTTCTCATATTCGCAGGGCTTTTATGCTCATTGCGGTCATCGTCGTTTAACCAAGGCTGTTCATTCTGCTCCATCTTCTTTGAACCACGGTTGAACTGGTCTTGCTGCATCCTCGCGTATTCCTCTTGTCTCCTTCTCCACTCCGTTTCCGAAAACGTTGTCCACTCCATTTCCGACAACGGGGACGGCAAATACGACCACCGTGCCAATCCCATGGCGCTCTCCGGTGAATGCCCAGACAAGATTCCGTTGAGACTCCTGAAAACACGTGCGACACCTTCCTTCACCGAATCTTTATCATCCACAACTACCTTCTTCATCCACTTTTGGCAAAGTAGATCTGGGTTCCAACGTTGCAGTTGTTCCTTTACGCGCTCCTTGTTCGCATTCCCCTGCGAGCGGTAGGGTGATAGCAAGAACTGACCAATGGTTTTCATCGAGAGATCTTCTGGCAAGGCCGGACGCTTCAGTGTAGGCCAAGGAATAGTCTTGAAATTCAACGTCGCCTGGTTATCCAATGTAGACCATGCTAGTTCGTAATCCGCCCAAGTGTGCAAAAAACGATCCTTGCTCGATGTCCATGCCGCTTTCGCGGCCCTTGCCAGTTGCTTCTGCTCAGCCTTCATTACGTCGCTAGAAAACTGCTCCTGCTGCGTTCTTGCGTGTTCTTCTTGCAGTCTGAACTGCTCTGCCTCCGACAACGGTGACACATAATCAAACGAATCTTCCGATCCATTGGACAGTCCCGCCGCCGAAATGTGTAGGCCACCATACAGGATCTTCTCAGCAAGCTTTCGGCTGTCTGCGTGCTTCTTTCGCGCTTCGTCCTTCTCCTGATCTCTCTGGCTCTTCTGCGGCATCTCGTCCTGCCGCTTGGCCCTCCTCTCTTCGTACTTCCTATGCAACTCCATCTGTAGTCTCGTATTTTCCTGTACCTTGCGTACCTCGTCTACGGAACGCCTTTTTTCCTGTCGAGCCTTGTCTTGGCGAATCTTGCCCTCAAGGGATTGCGGCGGCTCAGGACTTTCCTCCTCCGGGAGACACTTGCCCTGCTCCTCTTCCTCCTCCCTCACCCCTTCGAGCGGAATCTGCTCAATATCATGTTCCTCATTCCTTCCTGTCTCTTCCGCTCTCTTCTCATCCTCCATCTTCTCGTCGTGCTCTGTCCTCCTCTCCTCGTGCTTCACTCGGTTCCCATTTCTGCGTAGGTCATTCCCATCATCCCCTTCCTCCTCCCGTCTCTCATCCCCATCTTCCTCCCACTCTCCCCATGTCTTATGCTCGCCTTCCTCCCCCAGCTCCTGTCTTCCCTCCACACCCGGCCCCTCGATCTCACAGCTCCCCTGTTCTGCCTCTTCCCCGAGCTCCTGCTTTTTCAGTGCCTCCCCTCTCTGCCTCAACTGTCCCTCCATCTTCACTTGCTCTCTTTTCCTAACCACGGCTGCCCGACGCATCAAAGCTCCCCCCGGCCTGTCCCCCGCGGGCTTACGTGATCCCATTCCTTCTTCCCTGGGTCGACGCGGTTCCGTTTCCTCGTCAGCGTCGAGCAGGGTGGGATCGAAGCTCACCCAACTCAATCCTGATGTACTCAAGGGTGCAGTCGTGAAGTTTGGTGTTGGCGAGTCTTGTCGGCCAGTCGCCGCACCAGGACGTGGTGACGAAGCATTCCGATAAATTGGTCGCGCCCAATCATGAGCCAAAGAGTCCTCACCATCATCGAAAACCCGACCGTTCTGGGACCTATTCGAGAACGTCCGACCCATTCTACCGGCTGCATAATTCATTGGCTTGGGCATCGAGTATCCAGCACCATATTCAACGTTGCGATTATTCTGAGTCCCATCCGAAAACGCCCGGGTCATTCTGGGCGTTGCAGTGCTTATCCGCCTAGTCGGCACAGGAAATACAGTAGCATCTGTACCATTGCGGTCTCCATTCGAAGACGACGGAGCTATTCTCTCCGTTGTAACGTTCATCGATCTCTGCGATCCGCTAAAATGTGCAAATTCGTGTCCGGCACGTGTCCACTGGTCCATCGTTTCATATCTCGGCGCTCCCAACACCCAGGATGACGATGCAGGTGCAACAAATCGCCCGTATCCCTTCTCGTGGATTGAGTCCGACTCGCCGTACTCACTCCGTTCGTCTCCTGTTGCCTCGGAGCCTGATTCGGATTCGGATTCTGAATCTGATTGTGAGTGCATACCCTGCGGTTCTTCGCTGATCGGTCGCCGATCTTCCAGGAAGGCTGGATTTGCGGTCCGCGTGATGGGTTGAGACATTGTGTCTTGCGGACTTTGGGTAGTTGATCCTGTATATTGGGGGTTTCTACTGGCGTTGACCAGTCGCCGGTGAGATGCTTCAGCAGGAGGGTGGTTCCAGTCTACAGATCGCTGACGTCCGACGTTTATGGTGTCATTTACGGTGGGCCTGGCAAATGAAATATTTTGGAATGACAGTGTGGGTGTATTATGGGGTGCCGTTGTCCCTGTGCGTGTCGCACCCGGGTTAGCCGTATGAGTATCCGTTCCCCTGTGATTTTTGACACTACCAACGTCAACTCTCGACGTCCGGACAGCGTTCATGATCCTTTCCTGTGGTATCACATCAGCGTTGATAGTCAAACCACCGCGCGACTCGAAGTCCGCACCTCCTTCTCGCGCTCGATAAGATCTTCCTCTTCATCTCGGCATAAGCTCTCGGGATTTCCTAACGTAATCTTAAATGTGCGGCCCACGCGTTCGGAATCAGAGGTCCGAGTTAACGTTGTCTTCAATTCATTCCCTGCTTGCTGCCGCACTTCCTTCTGCCGCTTGGTGGGTTTGGCCGGGATATGGAGACGAAAGGCATTTAGCCATGATTGGTCTTCTTTACTTCCAGGTGTAGTAGCAGTCGACCTCGCACGCGTGCTCCGATTGAATATGGTTGCCATCGCGGATCCAATCGCCACGATGTGAAGCAGAATTTAGTGTGCAGTTGACGTCGATGCGATCACGGTGAAGTTCAACAGTAATGGCTGGGACTACCAACAAGGATGCGGTGTAAGAGGTGGAGGATTTGACAGTGTGACGTGTGTGAGACCGGTTCGATCGGCCAATTGCTAGCCTCATGTTCTCCACGCGATTTGGGCGTCTGGTATTACGGCTGGGATATTCGTGCATCCATGACCATGACCCGTTCGGCGCCGATAATTTCTTCTTTCTCTCACTGGAATCGTCACGAATAACCAGGCGATAAGTGTTACAATGTACACTTCGGTGGGTACTTATCCTCACTAGCCAACAACCGGACACAGCGCAGCCCTTCTCCAGTTTTCTGTACGCGTGGATAAACAAGAGAGGAAGTTCGATCCGTCGCAGGGAAGTACTTGGCCACTATGAACGTGAAGCATTGACGTGTCAATTATCTGATTAAATGATATCCTTGTCATCTGCAAATTGAAGTCACAGTTTCCGCAGTGGGAAAGCTAACCTGCGGTGGACATTGATGAACGGTGACGCTTCAGGGACTCTAGACATGGAACATGACGAGGAGTCTGGGGTATACTGAAGCAGAAAATGTTTGGCGAGAAATTATCAAACCATTTCCTCACGTGGAACTTTGATTAGCTAATCGCTTGGAAATTGGAAATTGGACATCCTATCGCACTCATAGGACCTTCTTGTCTCTCTGCAGTGGCTATGAACCAGTTCTGTCTTGCCACATTGATATTCGTTCCGCATCGTCGGCTTATCACAGTTTCAAATCAATCGTCGCACCTGGAATCCTGTCTTGCTTCTCTCAAATCTTGCTCGGAGCGCAATAAGGCCAAACTGCTTATATTCACTTTCGCGCCTGATGTATCTCTGAACCCTGAGGCATCGACTAGACAAGTGGTTGAACACTCGATGCCGACTTCTTAGTTCGTCTATTTATCTAAGATTACGGTTCGAAACCGAAAGGCAGGAAGTTCCAAGTCACGGTGATGACTCCAACGTCAAGGGGAGCAAATCTCTGGAAAAGTGCCGGAGTCAAATCTGAATGCATAAACAGTCAGTACTTGTCTGGAAACACGAAGCGAAAACGAATCACCGAGGTCGTCGACGCCACAGCCCGGGCAAGAATCACGAGTCAAACCGAAGGCGGTGACTCCATTGGCAGAAATTTGGACCCACTTTAATTCTGAATCAGCCGCGGACCAATAATGATACAAACAAAGGTGTGTTTACCTGGTTGCAGTTTCCACCATTGTTACTATTGAATCGCTGAGAACCGATAGTGACGATGCTGTCGGTGTTCTGCTCCGGAATACCGCAGGCACCAATGCCGCCGTTAGGATCGAAGAAGGTTCCCTGCGATGAACATGTATGTGAGCCACCGAAAATTTAGTAAATGAACATGTGCTAACTCTTCCGACGTGCGTAATCCGCTTGTCGAGTGTTGCGTTGGAGGCAGGCACAGGGCTTGGAGCTGCGAGTGCACCGAGAGCCACCGAGCAGAGCACAATCAATGATGAAGCACGGAAGAACTGCATGGCGAATTAGTGGAAGAGGTGGGCCTTCTGGTTGTCCGGGTTGAACAGGTTATTCGAGGGGATTTCTCGAATGGTTTGAAAGTCTGCAAAACACGCGTCCTTTATATTCGTGAAGTCACCTTGAAAAGAGTGAAACACAAATCGGGAATCAGAAAGCACAACGCCGCCCGTGTTGCATATTCTTGGTGCGTCCCCGTCGATGACCGCGGCCAGATGAAACGGCAACTTGAACAGAACAATTTGGATCACATGCTGAGGCTTCTGTGTTAATTCGATTTCTCATGGCTACTTGAAAATTATATGTTGTTCAGAAACCAATTCAGTGAAAAAGCGACACTTATGTCGGTCTCCGTGGTACTCTCGTGATCTGACGGTCGGGGAAGTTGATCCCACCATCCCCTCGCTGTTATTTTAAGGTGGCAGGCTCAGTGTAAAGCGCTTGAATCCCACGGAGACAGACCAACTTCCTTCGTATATTCCACGATGATGGAGTCTGTTGGGTTCTGTTGATATTATCAGTAAGTTGGGACGCTTCTGATGAGGAAAAGTGACTCACTCGGTGTGCACAGAATATTGCACGCAAACAATATCTATTGTTCTTTCGTTGGCGCCCAAGTTGGCGTAATACCACGAAGCGCCGATTGTTGTGACGAAGCATCTCATGGCTTGCCTTTCGCATCACTCAAATGACCGATCGAAAAAAAATGCCATGCAGAATTTTCATTGAAATAGAACAGCCCCATAGGCTGAGGGTATTCGTTCCTAATTTTGTGGGTGATGGGCGGTATACCGCCCGGAAAGAGTCGGCATACCGGATGTGAAAAATTTACAGCGCACGGCGAGGATTACCAAGACCGAGGGCAAAATTGATACCCGTCGGTGACATTTCGTTCGTTCGTAATGCAGGAGTCGATATAACATATGCTGTAGATCCTTCCGCGACGGAACTGGGCAGTTTTTCCTTCAAGCTAATTATCCTAGTGCCCGGTGTGGACATCGTCCCGCGCCGAGCGGAATATGGACGGGGAAGAGAGAATTCCGGGATTCAGATAGAGTATCTATCGGGTTTATGGCATTTGCAGCGTAAAATAATATTAATGTCTGCGGCGGGTAGCGATGGCCGTGAGCCAGAGATATAGAGGCCGGTAAATCACCAGGCGTTATTTGAACCGCAAATGCGTGCAGATCGGATGTCTGCTAAGGATTTGAATGCCTTCAAGTCTTCAAGTCTACCCCTGACATGTTGTTCATGATCAGCAGAATTCAGAGTAATAAGAATACGGGGATATGATGTCGCCGTTAATGGTGAGAGTCGCGGAGAGTAGACTCAAGCGTTGGGTGCGCATTGTTCGTAATACGGGTCGGCCATGGCTTCGGTCTTGGATTTATCATAATTAGAATCTCGCGTCCGCGGATGTAGTTTTGTCAATGACGGGGATCCAGGTCATGGCTTCGGTGTCCAGAGTTTGATGCGGAGTTCTATTGCAGAGCTAATCAGCGACATAGCCAACGACGGTTCCTTCATCATCGGAGACATCACAATTGACATGTGCGGCTGAGTTAATTTGTTAGATAGAATCGACGTGAAGATGTCCACTTCAGTTAAAAAACGTCTGGATAATGCTTCTCGTTTACTTGGAAGGCTGCCGTCGAGCTATAAAGGTGAGTCGTGTCTGGGTAGTTAATCCGTTGGTTTTGGCAAGGTTCCGCACCCTCTTGCGATGGCTTTCTCACATGCCTCATTGAGTTGCAAATGGTCGCCACAAGGTCTCTAATACGTACACATTATTGGTAGAAAGTAACAGCTAAGCATCATAGCAGACATACATGGTAAAGCAATAAAAAAAGTCCCTCGAATCTCAAACTGACATCCGTTCCCAAGACGCCGT
>ML170220.1:67564-111710 GCA_004355085.1 Rickenella mellea | reverse complement strand
CCCTTGCATTTGGCCGAATTTGGCATTCTGCAACTGCAAATGCAACGAAATGCAAATTCTGCATTTGGACCCAGACATAAATGAACGGCACTATTGACAACGGTGGAGGTTGGAAAAAAATGAGATTTGTCTTCAAACACATCAGGCTACATTTCAGATACCTCAAAGTCATTCCTTCTCACTTAGATATTATCTCTTTGACGCTTTGTGTTCGTTCTATAGTGTCTGATCATCACGGACCGTAGCTTGCGACATCTTTCGATTTTACTCGAACTCGGAGCGTAACAAGGAATGACTGCATATATTCCTGTTTGCTTGCGTTACGCATGCGGCCTGCACGTATACGAGTGTTTGAACACTCGATGCCGCCTTCTCAGCTTGTTGATCTATTTAAGATGGCGGTACGAATCCAAAAGGTTCGAAGTTCCATGTCACAGTGATGACACCAACATCAAGGGAAGCAAATTTCTGGAAAAGTGTGGGAGTCAAATCTGAATGTAATCGACAATCAGTACCTCTCTGGACGCATGTAGTGAGAGACGAATCACCAAGGTCATCGACGCCACAGCCCGGGCAAGAGTCACGAGTCAATCCGAAGGCGGTTTTGCCATTGGCAGAAATTCGGATCCACTTAAGTTTCGATTCAGCGAAAGGCAAATAATGATGCAAAATACGAGTGGGTTTACCTGATTGCAGTTTCCGCCATTAGCAAATCGCTGAGAACTGATAGCGACAATATGGTCGGTGTTCTGCTCGACAAAACCTCAGTCGCCAAGGCCGCCGCCGGGATTGAAGAAGGCTCCCTGCGATGAACATTATCGTGAGCGCCGAAAACTCGGTAATTGAACGCGTACTGACTCTTCCGACATGAGTAACCTGGCTCACGAGCGTCGCATTGGTAGCAGGCAGAGGGCTTGGAGCTGCGAGTGCACCAATAGCCAACGAGCAGATTGTCACAAACAACGAAGGAGCACGGAGCAACTGCATGGCGAATTAGTGGGAAGAGGTGGGTCTTCTGGTTGTCCGAGTTGAACCGGTTATTCGAGGGGCTTTCTCGAATAGATTGAAAGTCTTCCCAACGCCTTCTTTTATAATTGTGAAGTCACCAGGAAACGAGTGAAACATACTGCGGAAATCAGAAAACACATCGCCGCCCGTGTACATATTCTTGACGTACCCGACAATGGCCGCAGGAATATATGAGATGGCGACTTAGAACAGAACAATTTGTATCATATGCTGAATGATGTGAGGTCTCTGTGTTATTTCGATTTCTCATCGCTTGCTTGAAATTTCTATATTACTCAAGATCAATTCAGGGAATGAAAGAAACATACGTCGATCGCCGTGGTCTGCCCGTGATCTGATGGCTTGGAAAAACGAGTCGCACGATCCCCGAATCGCTATTTTAAGATGGCAAGCTCCGAGTCAGATCACCGTGAAGCGCTGGATGCTCACGGAGGAATGAAAGGGCGGTGCAAAAATTCCGTCATATATTTCCTTGATGATGGAGTTCTGTCTGCTGTTGTCAATATTATAAGTAAATTGGGATTTCTTTTGGAGAAGTAGCACCCTTTGTGTGCGCATAATACCACGGGCAAACATCAACTGTTATTATTTTGTTAGCGTATAAGTTGGCTTAACACGAAGAAGCGCCAGCGCCTACCCTTATGACGAAGCATCGATGGCTTACCTTTCGCATCACTCAAACGACCAATCAGAAAATGCCACGCAGAATTTTAATTGAAAGATCTATGACACAAAATAGTCCCATTGGCCGAGGGTATTCGTTCCTAATTATAGGTGATAAGCGGTATACCGCCCAGAAAGAGTCATCATAATGGACGTAAATGTTTTACAACGAACGGCGACGATGTCCGAGATCGAGGGCAAAATTGGTACCCGTCGGTGAGATTTCGTTCGTTCGTGATGTAGAAGTCGATATTGCATATGTTATCGAACCTTCCGCGACGGAACTGGGCAGGGTTTTCTTCAAGCTGATTATCCTAGTGCCCGATGTGGACAGCGTCCCGCGCCGACCGGGGGAAGAGAGAATTCCGGGATTCAGATAGAGCATTTATCGAGTTTATGGCATTTGAAGGGCAAAATAATATTGATGCTTGCGGCGGGTAGCGATGGCCGTGAACCAGAGATATATAAATCACCAGGCGTTTTTGAACCGCAAATGCGTGCAGATCGGATGTCTGCTAAGGGTTTGAATGTCTTCAAGTCTTCAAGGCTACCCCTGACATGCCAGTAGAATGCAGAGTAATAAGAATACATGGATATGATGTCACCGTTAATGGTGAGAGTCGCGGAGAGTAGACTCAAGCGTTGAGGTGTCCATTGTTCGTAATACGGGTCGGCCATGGCTACGGTCCTGGATTTATCACAATTAGAATCTCTCGTCCGGGCATGTAGTTTTGTGAACGACGTGGATTCCAGGTCATGGCTTGGGTGACGGTGTCCAGAGTTTGATGCGGAATATTGTAGAGTTACAGTGATCAGCGTCATATCCAGAGAGGGTTCATTTATCATCGGAAACAACACAATTGAAATATGCGGCTGAGTTTGATTTGTTACATGAAAGGCGCTAGAGTTGACTTGAAGATGTCCGGTTCGGTTAAAAATGTCTGAAGTATCACTAAGTGAAAACGTACACATGATGGTAGAAAGCAACAAGTACGTATAGCAGACATACATGATGAAGCAAAGCAGCATGTAAAACAGTGCCTCGAACCTCAAACCGACACCTGTTCCCCAGACGCCGTTGCTTCAAAATCATCTGGAAAACCGTATTGACCAAGCGATGTTCGGAGGGCTTCAGGAAACTCGGAGCATTCGATAATCTCGAGTTTCACGATCTTTGCGTTGCTCGAAATATTGAACCAGTTGCAAAGCCGTTGGCCGTCCAGACGGATCGGCATCCCAGCATTGCACCATCGTCTCCCGCAATGAGTCGTCCAAGCCACGCTCGAGCAGATTGATGGCTCGAGCAGATTTGTTATGAGCCTGGGCCGGCGATTGATGAACGCTGACGCCTTAGTGAACCCCAAGTTAGATAGCAGTGGTCTCAAGGGAGAAATAATCGAACCACGTGGAGTCTGGTCATTGATTAGCTAATTCCGGGTTCAATTAGTGGTTGATTTGGATTCCGCCTGCTCCTTGTTCAAGTTGTCAAAGTCATTGTTCCGCTCCTTCGCCAGGGCAGGCTATTGATAAAGATGGGAGGTTGAAAATTCAGTCTTCAGTCACATCAGGCTAAATTAAATTCGGATTCTCAAACTCATTTCCTACATTGTCTCTTTGCAGCAGACATGACGAAGATCTGCTAAGTCACACTTGGCGTTCGATTAGCTCATCACAGTTTCGAAACCTTGCTTTGGCTCCTCTCAATTACTCAAACTTGCGCAACGGGGTAATAAAGGCATATATTTGTATTTGCTTGTATCACCTGAGGCTGCACATATATGAGTGGTTGAACACCGGGTGCCGCCTTCTCAGTTTGTCGATCTACTTAAGATGGCGGTTGGAATCCAAAAGGCAGGAAGTTCCACGTCACGGTGATGACACCGACGTCAAGCGGAGCAAATTTCTGGAAAAGTGCCGGAGTCAAATCTGAATGTCACCAACAGTCATTACTCGTCTGGAAACACAAAGTGAGAGACGAGTCACCGAGGTCGTTGACGCCACAGCCCGGGCAAGAGTCACGAGTCAATCCGAAGGCGGTTTTGCCATTGGCAGAAATTTGGATCCACTTAAGTTTCGATTCAGCGAAAGGCCAATATTGATGGAAATACGAGTGATTTTACCTGATTGCAGTTTCCACCATTAGCAAATCGCTGAGAACCAATAGCGACGATATGGTCAGTGTTCTGCTCAACAAAACCGCAGGCCCCAATGCCGCCGTCGGGATCGAAGAAGGTTCCCTGCGATGAACATTATTATGAGCCGCCGAAAATTTGGTAATTGAAAGTATACTGACTCTTCCGACATGCGTAACCTGGCTCACGAGAGTCGCATTGGTAGCAGGCACAGGGCTTGGAGCTGCGAGTGCACCAATAGCCAACGAGCAGATTGTCACAAACAACGAAGGAGCACGGAGCAACTGCATGGCGAATTTGTTGGAAGAGGTGGGTCTTCTGGTTGTCCGAGTTGAACAGGTTATTCGAGGGGATTTCTCGAATGGTTTGAAAGTCTTCTGAACGCCTCCTTTTATATTTTTGAAGTCGCCGTGAAACGAGTGAAACATACTGCGGAAATCAGACAACACAAACCCGTGTACATATTCTTGACGAACCCGACAATGGCTGCGGCAATATGAGACGGCGACTTGGAACACAACAATTTGTATCATATGCTGAATGATGTGAGGCCTCTGCGTTATTTCGATTTCTCATCGCTTGCTTGAATTTCTATATTACTCAAGATCAATTCACGGAATAAAAGAAACATACGTTGATCGCCGTGGTCTGCCCGTGATCTGATGGCTTGGAAATTTAGTCGCACGATCCCCGAGTCGCTATTTTAAGGTGGCAAGCTCCGATCGCCGTGAAGCGCTTGATGTTCACGGAGGAATGAAAGGGCAGTGCAATAATTCCGTCATATATTTCCTTGATGATGGAGTTCTGTTTGGGGGTGTCTATTGTAAGTAAATAGGGATTTCTGTGGAGAGGTAGCACCTTGTGTGTGCGCATAATACTACGGGCAAACATCAACTGTTGTTGCTTTTTTGTTAGCGTCTAAGTTGGCTTAACACGAAGAAGCGCCAGCGCTTACCTTTATGACGAAGCATCGATGGCTTACCTTTCGCATGACTCAAACGACCAATCAGAAAATGCCACGCGGAATTGTCATTGAAAGACCTATGACACAAAATAGTCCCATTGGCCGAAGGGATCCGTTCCTAATGATTGGTGATAAGCGGTATACCGCCCAGAAAGAGTCAGCATAATGGACGTAAATGTTTTACAACGAACGGCGACGATGTCCGAGATCGAGGGCAAAATTGATACCCATTGGTGCCGTATCGTTCGTTCGTTCTTGATTCGTAATGCAATATTGGCATTTGTTATAGGTCCTTTCACCACGGAGCTGGGCAGTTCGCTCTTCATCCCAATTGCGCTCGAGCCGGTGTGGCTAGCGTAACGCGCCGTCCAAGATATGGGCGGAAGAGATAAATTCAACAATTTTAAGAAAGCCATTTTCGCCTCATGGGTCCTCCAGCGCAAAACGGTGGAGTTGACTATGGAAGGCTACGAAGTCACTGTCGTGAACCCAAAAGCTACGCCAGTAGTTCACCTGCCGTTATTTGAATTGCAAATGCGCACAGATTCGGTGGCTGTTCAAGGTCCGAATACATTCAATTATATCCGCGACATGTGGTTCATGATCGTCAGAATTTAGAGTAACAAGAAGAGCGGAAGTATGAAGCCGCCGGACGGTGAGAGTCGCGGAGACTGAACCCGAGCCTTGAGGAGTTGAGGAGTGCGCTGTTCGTAATACAGGTCGGCCATAGCCTCGGAGTTGGACCCGTCACATCCGGAATCACATGTAGTTTTCTGAACGGCGGGGATGCAAGGGCAAGGATGATGTATCCAGGGTTTGATGCCATATTGTAGAGCGAACCAATAGCATATCATCGTCGGGGATATCACAATTGACGTGTAGTACGGCTGGGTTTATTTGTAATGTAAGGCGCAGAGGGTTGGCTGGAAGAAGGTCAAGTCAGTAAAAAAATTGTTTGAAGTGCCAACAGGTGTTTGGCACACACACATTGCGCGAGAATAAGACTCGTCCTTCTGAACCATACGACTAGACTGGGGTACATTCTCTCATACCGTCAGATCAGATGATGTTTCTCGGTTGGTGTGACGGTCGCCGTCGGTCTGTGACTGTAGGGTGCGTATAGCAACATCAGCGGTTGGTTTGAGTGCATTTTATTAGCTTCGTGCGATGGTTTGTTCACATGTCTCAACGAAGTGTACATGCCGTGATACTCGCTGAACTCTGGAAGCCAAAGCGACAATGGAAGCGAAACTTAGCCGTTCGAGAAGGCAGAAAGCCCTGTTCTTGGTTCTACAAATGCAAACATATCTTTGGCACAGACAAACAGCTCAGGTCTAAAATTCGTTGGCAGTTGGCTTGAACTCGAAGAGAGTAGCGGATCGATGTCGCTGATGGGGTTCCAGCAGAGAAAGGGTGGCGACCCAGTGTCATGGTTGGATTGCCAAGAATATTGCCAGTAGATACTAGTAGTCACGGCCATGTACAACAATGTCTTAGTTAGAACATCCAGGTCAGTCCACGCAGAAGCAATGGGGTTGCGCAAGCAGTGCAGCTGCAAAGTAACCTCCGGAAGTTTCCGTCATCTATTTCGGGAACGTCTTGCCCACGCTTAAGACTCGCCGAAATGCCGTGTTGCGTGAACTCGAGGACCTTGCACTTGTCCTTCTAACTGCCATGTCGAGCGAGAATGAGCCTCTCCTCGACCATCGTGGATCAAATGGGAAGCAAGTTACTTATGGGCGTGACTTGGAGCCGCCGGAGTCGTCGATTGCTTCCATTTCCGAATCTCAGGAAGCTGTGGAGGCTCAAGCAACTTCTCCGGGCCCTCCCGTGCGGATGTTGCGAATTGTACGTGAATATCACAGCGGACGGCGTAGAGTTCATGTCTGGCATAGATATTTCCTCTGGCGATAGGGATATTTCTTGCTGCTATGGACGGGACAATCGTGGCGTCATCTTACGCGACCATTGGCAGTGAACTCAAACAACTGCAGAGTACTAGCTGGATCGCAACGGGTTATATGGTCACATTGACTAGTTTCCAGTGCGTTCATGATCTTGTACAACAAATGGTCACTTTGTCTAAAGCGTCCAAAAAATTGACGCGAATTTTCGCAGACCGTTGTACGGCAAACTGAGCGATATATTTGGACGCAAAGCCTGCATTCTCTTCGCTTATACAGGCTTCGGGATTGGATGTCTGCTTTGTGGCCTTGCGCGAACCATGAATGAACTCATCGCTGCGCGAGCTCTTGCAGGTTTGGGTGGTGCTGGCATGAACACGTAAGTATATCTTCAACATCTGTCGGGACACAGTAATGAAACATTTTATGTAGTGTCGTGGTAATCCTCGTTTCAGATCTCGTTCCCCTCCGGGAAAGAGGGACTTGGCAAGGTGTCCTCAACATTATTTTTGCCTTTGGTTCCGCGGCAGGAGCACCACTGGGCGGAATTATAGCCGATGGCGTTGGATGGCGTTGGTATATTGCATTTTTTTCACCAATTCAAAGTTGTTGTTGCTGATAAAACACCAGGACCTTCCTCATTCAGGTCCCTATAGCCGCCTTTGCGATAATTGCAGTGTCACTCGCCCTGCACGTCCCCACTAAGAAGTCAAGCTCGTTCACTGAGAAACTGAAGCGAGTAGATTTCGCGGGATCTTTCCTCCTGGTCTTCGCAATACTCTCCCTTCTCATCGGCTTAGATCAAACCACATCATCATTCATCGCGGCGAGCCCGACACTCTCAACCATCCTCGCACCGCGCACAATGCTCCCCCTCTCATTCACCTTATTCGCATTCTTCATTTTCACAGAAACGAAACTCTCCCCGGAACCACTCGCACCTCCACGCATCATCCTCTCCATCCCGCTCCTCGGAGCGTACTTCGCCAATCTCTTCGGCTTCGGAGCGGGACTCGCACTCATATACCAATTTCCCCTATATGTACAAGCCGTCCGGGCGAAGAGCGCTTCTGCGGCTGGCATGCTCTTGATACCCGCTACTATTGGCGGTGTCATCGGGAGTTTGTCAGGAGGCATTGTCATGCAGCGAACGGGAAAATATTGGTGGTTGACCGTTGGCGCCTATAGCGTAGTCGTACTTGGAGCTTCTGCTGTGACAGTTGCTGCTATTAAAGGAATGGATCTGGGGTTTATTTCGGCAGGTTGGCAGAGTTTCACTTTTGTGTTTCGCGTTGCGCCATTAATTAAATTGAATTTGCCAAGGTCTGCCGATTTTGACCATAGGGCAAGGTGTGCCTCGTCGTCCATACCCATTGAAGTTCGCTGAACTGTCCTTTAAGGTTCTGCCGTGACGACAACCCTCATTGCTCTCATTGCAAATGCTGCCCCGGAGGATCAAGCAATAGCTACCGCTGGTCCGCTTCTCCATCTCACATTTCAACTTTTTTGCTAACAAATTTCTCGTCAACAGTGTCATACCTCTTCCGCTCTCTGGGCTCCGTCATCGGTATATCGGCGAGCAGTTCGATTGTGCAATCTACGCTGCGCGCCAGCCTTCGTCGTCGACTAGAAGGTCACGACATCGACGAGGTCCGCAGAATCGTCCCTCTCTCACTAGAAAACGTCTTGAATTTTCCTTTCAAAATTTAGATCATAAGACAAGTCCGCGCATCCCTCTCAGCGATCGACCTCCTGGACGCTCCGACGCGCGTAGCAGTGCGCGCGGCATATTCCGACGCGGTATGTAGTGCATTTGGGTTCGCGGTATTGTTGGCGTGTGGAGCCGTTCTTAGCTCGCTTTTCGTTCGCGAAAAGGCTCTTGCGAGATAGATGATTCGGTGAGTATTCGAGACATGACTGGATTTGACGCGATCTGACTACAAGAAAGCTTTAGAACTTAGATGTAAACGTAACGAGGATTTAGTGAATTTCTCCGCCAACCAAGTGCTATGCTAATCGAGTATTGTCTACTATTCCTAGTCTATTCGATGCGTTGATGTTGTGGTTAGGCTTTGCGGTAGTTCGGTGTTGCACGTGGGGGAATGGGGACGGTTATCCATTCGGGTCGATGATATCTCAACTGGTAGCGATCCTCTGTGACCTATGCCTCCCCATCCAAACGAGGAATATTTTCCCGAAAGAGTGAAAGGTCCTATTCTAGACTTCCAAGAATTCTGCAACCAAATGCAAATGACAAGCCTAAGTGAATGTATACCGAGAAAATACGGTAGATTTTAAGCTCAGTAATGAGCCTAAAAATATTTTCGCTTCACCCTTTCGGCCGCAGCCACCCACATATCTCCACATGTGCCATAATTATGCTAGTGCGTCGTTCAGACATTGCATTGGACATCGACCACCCAGTGGCGCAAGGATTTTTCGGTCAGTCAACCTCGATCATCCCCTCCTTTCGACGTCAATATAACATTGGAATTTTCATACTATCAACAGTTCTCATCCTCGGGATAATATAGTCGAAGTAACACACAGCGTCCTTCAACCGGATGACGTGCTATCTACGATGCGGTCATACATACCAATCAGGCGCTAAGAGACAGAACGGAGTATGTCAATTATTGTCTGAATCCGGGAAGCTGTAAATGTGTTGTGAGAAAAGTTCCTCGGCGGCCGAAAATGCATGGAGACGAACTCAGCATGGGGAATTTGTCCACCATTTGTTCTAGCAACGCCGTCATCTTGGTAGCATCACCGTGCGGAGAGTCTCGCGAACTCTTGGATGACGGGCCTTGACCAAGGATTTGTTGGTGTGCATGTTCTCGAGTAAGAACTGTGGCTGCCTTCATCCATACCGACTGTACGTGGAGTAAAATACATCTATATTATCTACAAAGGAAAGTGCTCACAGTTACGACCGGGTCTATAAATCCAAGGTGATCTTGTTCAATGAGCTCCATCATATTAACGATTGCTCGGGCACAACTAATACACGCAGAGCGAGAAATTTGATCCGATCTGGCTCGCGTTCTGTATATATCAATTTGTGCGGCAAAGGCAAGACTTCGAGAGACAATAATTGTTGCTTTGATGTCCGGCGACAAGTGTGCTAACTGAGTCGGGTTCGGAAAACTACCCAAGTATTCTGATGAAACTCGCATTAGAGTGTTTATACCAGCAAGGTTTGTCTGTATTGAACCTAATTGGAAGCGTCGGTATCCATCAGACGAGGGATTGAACAGAAATCATACTAGGTTTCGTGATGCGTGCAGCGCATTCGAATAGTGCGGACCCTTTTGCGCGAGTTGCTACGGTGGAAGAACGCCAACCGTGTTCTGAAAGCCGTCCAGACAGGAACCACCTAACAGTGGTCTGATTTTCTTCGTCAAATCCGGCCTGTATTGAGTGAAATAAATTTTGTACTATAACCATTTTGAAATTTCATGTCACGTACACTTCCTTCTCCATTATTATCGACTGACCAAGGCGTGGTAATTTGGACACCCGATTCCCCTTCTTCGCAGAGCATAGACGGAGAATTGACAGCTGTGGACCAACATTTATCGAGAATAAAGACCGCCCAAAACAGATTAACTCTTTCCCTTTGTTCTATACCGTCTCGAGCAGGGGCAAGCGGTTGAATTCTAGCGCTACCGACGAGGCTGAGGTTTGGTGGAGTGTTGCGGCCGGTTAGTTGATGGAGGCCGCAACTTAATGCCATCGTAATTGCAGCAGATGCGTGATAACGCGCCTCGACCGTGCGTCCCATGCAGAAGAAATAGTTGGCGATGAGAACCTCCGCTTGTAGGGTGTGCAAACGTGTCTTAGAGTCACGACTACCCACAGCTTCTGTGAGAGCGAGAGTTGTTTTTGTGACGTATTGGGGCTCGAGTTTGATAAAATCGTCCAAGTTTGATAAACGTAAAGCCCAAATGTAAATGCTGTTGAGAAGTGACGGAACTGGGTAGGACGGGTGCAGCGGTGATTGTTCGAACATGTGATTAAACCCTTGACTATAGAGAGCCAATCCTATCTGATGGGCAAACGGCTGGACAATATTGACCCTACGATGAAGATCAAACTAGAATAAGCAAACTTTGCAATTTATTTTAATATTTTGCCTCACAGCAGTGCAGATAACTGTGGTTCAAATTCGTCGCTTGATGACGACAGAGTATTTAAAGGTCTGGTGCCCACAAAGTGGGATGGTCCTGGAGTAGATGATCCACCCACAAAATTTCCGGTGACCGGCGGCGCTGGGTATGACAGTCAGAAAACAATAACCATCAAAAATATGCTTCAACGACGAACCCTGTGGTTCATCTCGATGTCTGGCGTGCGGATCGTGTAGTATAACCGGCCCTGTTTCAATCGGGATTTCTAGTTGTTTAAGGCGTGCTTCAAGACGAGCAACGTTTGCTTCCAATAATTCGGTCCGTGTCAGTCCTTCCTGGTTTGTGTATTCGCAGTCTTCTTCGCGGTTGTAGCGAGCGCATTGGACGCACACTGGCCTACCACCATCACATCTCTGCCATTTACTTCCGTTATTGTACCTTCATCTGCACTTGTGAAATAACTGACCATTTTCCGTCGCCTATTAGTACCGGGGTTCAGCACTCCAGAGAAACGCTTAGTATTTCGCTGAAACTCACCTGCAGCTTATACAAGCTTTCCCTCGGGTTAGCCTCGAGTCCTGTGTCGTGGCCATGATCCCGAGTTAGGAACTTGTACTTCAATGATAATTCTAAGTCTCATCATGTCGAGCTTTTAAACATGCAGAGGAGATCCTCGATCACCATGCGCATCAATTTCTATGGGTTTTCTTCACTGGCCGAAGTTTACTGTACTGCGGTCCGATCGTTGTCATTCCACTCATTTTACTACAACGATTGCTTGTAAAGGAGCGTTGTAGACTCATTGAGGCTGTATATGGCGCTCCGGAGTCTCCGAGAAGAGTTTGCAGAAGGGGGACGACGTGTTATACAGTTTTCCGGTCGCAGACGGCACCGTATGGGACCTTTGTAGGTAATGTTCTGGCGTTGCTCGTTTTAAGCTCCGCGTCAACTTGAAGCACTTGCATTCAGGCATTATCCTCACCTCTGGTAACGTCTCAACTGCAGGCAAAGTTGAATGCGAAAACGAGAGTTACTGGTGCTTCCCATTCATCCGGTAATGAATTGCACAAGTTACTTCATCGTCACCGATCCGGATGGGGATGTGGTGTGTATGCTTCGGTCCTCGAGGATATTGTATTCCAAAAATATTCGTTTGTCAACCGCAAGACTGCGGATGGCTTGGTGTACCGTGCAGCGAACCGTTTGGAGTCCGTTAGACCCACAAAATCCATCTGGAGCGACCGTAATCTCGGGCAATACGGGGTGGATCTGAGATGTCAATCCGCGCTTCCACTTTCCAAGGTCGCAGGTATGACTCTCAGTCAGCAACTCACCTTAAGATGTCTCACACTGGCTAGGTTAGGCCGAAACTGCGTATTCGTGGCGACCATCTAGATGTATATGACCAAGGCAAAATAGGACGATGATTGCATTCTGTCGAAAGAGATCTGTTTTATCATCTTGACTAATAATTCATTGTGGTGTGTTCTATTCTTGGCATATTGTTCATGAAGATGGTAACGTCTGGTGATCAAACCTGCGGTTCCACACGGTACGGTGTGCAAAGGCGAAGAAACAGAAATACAGTGGACTAGACGACTCTTGACAGCATTTTTTGTGAAACATTGTATTTGATCGGTGACGAAGCGGAGAATCTTCATAGCAACCACCGGTGACGAAGCGGAGATCACGCATAGCCACCACCGGTATTTCAAGTGGCACACGGATTCATAATCTTTCGATCAATCTGTACCAATCGACGAGCAGCGTGACCGAGTACGTCGCCAGTTTTTGCTTTCTCTTCCTTGATCGCCCGCATATATGTTGTTGGACGGTTTTTGAGATGGTGGTACCGTCGATGGAATTTTAACTCAACTGACCACTCATTCATTCATCACTGTTGGCTTAATCAGAATTCCACACTCGCCCTACTCAAGAGTGTGACGCAAGTCCAACGCGGCTGATGACAAATGTATGACTTTCACCGGTGTCTTGTCCTTTCAACACGATGAACGCCTACATTCAACCGATGCCGGAAGACTTCATGACATCAATGTGACTTCGATAACCGGTCGTGATTTGCCTAGCTCCGACTGACCAGATAGGCGTTGCGCATGCTGTGTGGTTGAATGCTCACCAGTAACTGGTCGCTTTAACGTAAATTGGCAGTCTTTCCGGACCGTCCTGAAACCTGCTGAGACTCGCTTTCATCACATTTAGGTGAAAGCAATAGGCGCCCGCCAAGCCACGGGACCTGAAGGCTATGTCGATCACTTCGCCTTTTATGGCACGAGAGTCTAGAACGCTCGCTAAAATTTCTCGACTACGAACATCCATCTTATGGTGTGGAAATAGTATTCCTACGAAGACAGGATAACCACTCGCTCGAATGCTGAGCTAGTCAGCTAGTACCTTTATAAGATCGTTACAAAGCTGAATGTCGAAAGTCTTCAGCGCCTATTTCTCTTGGCTACATCCGTGCGCCAGTTTTGACAGGCGGAATTACAGCCGTTCCTAGACCTGAGGCCTGAGTCCTGGTTGACAGCAGTATAAAGACCAGGTCGTTGAAGATGAAGGGGTAGGCAGACTTTTCCCTCCTTACATCGAAAATGGTCGGGTTTGCTCTTGGACTGTTCTCCCTCTTCGTCTCGGGAATCCCTGCTGCCAGTGCAGTTTCCGCTAGCAAACCGAGGCTTACTGGTCCTGCACCACTCGTCTTCAACCCTTTGCAAGCGATCTTGTTCAAGGCCGCTCAGACGGGTTGTGAAGGCATTTCGAATAAGAATAGTCGGCTCTTTGGTCGCGCTGTATCATGTGATCCCTGTCCTGGTGCGTGCATCCCCTTGTCTTCATTGTTCAGTATGCTAAAGTTCTACGTAGGTGGTGCATGCTGCCCTATTGGGTGAGTCGGAGCCGTTTGCCGGTTGAAGACGCTTTGTAACATGTTTTTGGACAATTAGCGACATTTGCGCTACCACAGCCTCAGGCTGTTGTACACCAGGCGTTAACTGTGACGGATTTTCATGCCAGGAAGGCTCTTCCCTTTGCCCCGGGGAGAGTTTCTGCTGTCGTAAGCATCGTCCCCTGTCCCCTAAGATGACCTTCGCACCGATTACTTTGATTTGAAAAGCGACCGGGGAGACTTGCTTCCGCGACAGTGATGGCACGCCCGATTGCCGTGCTGGTGGTGCGCCAGCTCCCTCACCGAAACCTACGCCAACGCCAACGCCAACCCCCACACCGCAACCGCAGCCTCAGCCCCAGCCCCAGCCCCAGCCCCAGCCAACCCCGCAGCCCCAGCCCCAACCCCAGCCAACCCCACAACCTCAGCCTCAGCCTCAGCCGCAACCAACGCCAACACCGCAACCCGCGCCACAGCCAACGCCTGCACCACAACCCACCGTCGTCCCGCCAGTGACCTCAGCAGGTTCACTCATGCTGCCGTTCACTTCGGCGTCTGCAGGTAACAAATCTTACTGGCTGTTTCAAATTTGTTCGCTAATTGCAGCTCAATTTCGTAGGTCAAGTTCCTGCTGCAACTTATACTGTCTCACCTGCTCCTGCGGTACCGGACGCCGGAGCTGCGAACGCGACTGTTGGCGCGACGGACCCCCGAATCCAATACAGCTCACAATGGAAGGATAGCTCGACCTGCGGTGGATCATCCAAGTCAGCCTCTGACGCAGGTTCTCAGTTCGTATTCCAGTTCAAGGGTTCGTCTTCTTAGTCACTATAGAAGAATTCGTTTTATCCCTGACGTCAACTATCAGGCTCGGCGATCTTCATGAACATCAATTTGGGATTAACGGGACTCGTTTATTCCGCCGATGTCGATGGTGTGACCGACATCGTCGATGGTTTCCGAACGACGCAAAATTGTGGAACTGGGTGGTCAAGATTCAACTTGGACAGCTCGCTGCACACGGTCACCATCACTATTCTGGGACCGTCCCAGAAAGCTCCAGCTTCGTCGACATCGCAATCATCACTAGACTTCAGCAGTTTCACGTGAGTATCTCTCGAGATATGATACAAAAGAACGACAGGCTGATGCTCGCGCAATAGTGTTACTTCCGAAGGCTCTGGCGCGGCAGCTAACGCAGGAACAGATACACTTCGATCCACTAGACGTTCTTGGGTAGTCTCGCTTGGGTTGTCGTTCATCACTGCCGGGATCATGAAACTGGCATTTGTATGAAGTAAGTACTCTTCTTTTGCCATGGTAAAAAGACCTAATAATGAAATGCAGGTGAAGTTGTGGAACATATTTACTGTTAGGAGTTCGGGTTCCTCGTTAGACCAAGGACTTTGGTTGCAATACAGACATTCTTTTGATATTCCTTCCCTTTAAACGACGTTCCTTACTATTGTCCCACTGTGAATGTAATATAGCACGCCTTAATTGTACGGTTTCGTACCACATTATTTTAGAGGAATGTCTGCACACATCTACCATCCGCCAGCGACGAGTGAGGTGCTTCTCCTGTGTACATGCAAGGAAAATATTACCCAATTTAGAGGTGGAGGGGTAGACTGTAGAGACCCGATTTTTATTGAAATATAAACCAAAACTCCGAAAACAGCGTACCGAAGGAGAACAAGAAACATTCCGCCACGATCTATTCATAGGCACGGCAATAGACGCCCGCCAAGCCTTTGGGACCTTATGGCTATGTCGATCGTTATCACTATTTATAGAACGTTGACATACTTTCCACCACCACGAACAACCAATCTTATAGAACGCGGAGCGCCAATACTTACAGAGACAGGATATTGGATATTGGCTCGCATAGTAAACGGGTAAGCTTACAACTTCTCCACCATATAACATCGGCGAACGTCCAGGGCTATTTCTGTGCGCCAAATCTTGACAACCTGTCCACCGGTCCAACGGAACCACTGTTGTTGCTTACGTTACTTGGCCTGCTAACAGATAATATAAAGACCGAGTGTTTGGCGAGGTAAGGGATAGACAGACTTTTCCCTCCTTACAGCGAAAATGGTCGGGTTTTCTCTTGGGCTGATTTCCTTCTTCGTAATCCCTGCTGCCAGTGTAGTTTCTAGAAAAACGAAATTTTCTGACGCTGCGCCACTCTTTTATAACCCTTTGCAAGCGATCCTGTTCAACTCAACTCAGAGACATGGAGGCGCTGCGTTTGGGAGTATCGGCTATTTGGTCGCTCTGATCCTGGTTGCGCCACTTGTCCTGGTGCGTGCATCTCATATTTATTTGTTCGGAATGCTAAAATTTCCAGGTAGGCGGTGGCTGCTGCGCCACTGGGTGAGTCGGAGGTGTTTACTGATTGAAGACACTGTATATCATGGTTCTGGATTTAGCCTCACTTGCGCTACCGATGTTAGCGGCGATTTGCTCTGCTGTACACCAGGCAACGCATGTTACCAATATTCGTGCCAGGAAGGTTTCTTCCAATGCACCGGAGAGAATTTCTGCTGCCGTGAGCCTCGTCACTGTTTCGACATATCGTTCTTTGCACCGATTTCCATTGCTTGACAGCGTCTGAGTCTTATTGCTACCGTGACGGCGATGGAAGACCTTTTTGTGATGATGGTGATGGGACTGTAACTCTGCCCCCAGCACCAGCACCCACCCCAACTCCAACGCCGCAGCCTCAGCCTCAGCCACAACTGACCCAGCAGCCTCAACCGACCGCGCAATCACAACCACAACCACAGCCCCAGCCAATACCTACGCCGCAAACCGCATCCCAATCAACGCCTGCACTCCAACCCACAACACCATCTCAAGGACCAACCCCAGCAAATTCCCTGGTACTGCCATTTACTTCTGCATCGGCAGGTAAAAAGACATTCTTATTCAACTTTTCATCAATCGTGTTCGCTAATTTCTGTACGCGTCCAAGTATTCGCAGGTCAGGTTCCTGTTGCAACGTACACTGTCTCGCCTGCTCCTGCGGTATCGGACTCCGGAGCCGCGAACTCAACTGTTAGCGCGAGAGATCCCCGAATCCAATACAGCTCACAGTGGAAGGACAGCTCGACCTGTGGTGGATCGTCCAGGTCCGCTTCTGACGCTGGTGCACAGTTTGTATTCCAGTTCAAGGGTTCGCATTTCTTGTGGTGATCGATGAATACGTTTTATCTCTGACGTTCGACTATAGGCTCAGCGATTTTCATGAACATCAATATGGGATTAACCGGTCTGGTGTTTTCCGCTGATGTCGATGGCGCGACCGACATCGTCGATGGTTTCCGAACGACGCAGAGTTGCGGAACTGGATGGTCAAGATTCGACTTGGACGGCTCGCTGCACATCGTCACTGTCACTATTCTAGGGCCGTCCCAAAAAGCGCCAAGTTCGGCGACATCGCAATCTGCGCTAGACTTCAGCAGCTTCACGTGCGTATCTCACAAGAAATTGATGCAAAATAAATATAACAGATTGATGTTCGGGCAATAGTGTGACCTCCGAAGGTTCTGCAGTTGCCGCTAACACAGGAGCAGACACCCTTCATTCAAGCAGAAGTTCTTGGGCATTTTCGCTGGGATTCTCGTTCGTAATCGCAGGAATCATGAAGCTTTCTCTTACGATGTATGTCTCGTTTCGGGCTAAGTATGCTTTGGAACTCACATCGAATCACCCAGGTGAATAACGCCAGGAGATCGGGCTTCCCTTAACGTGTTGTAGACTGAGGACAGTGGCCGCCTTACCAACATTCCTTTGATATTTCCCCCTTTATGATGACGTTCCTTACCGTTTTGCACCTCTGTGTGTAATTATAACACGCATTAATCGTACGGTTTCGTACTGTACTCCTTTCGTGGCTGTTATGTTCAATGTTCTCCACCTATGAAAGACACAATCTTACATTCTGATGGCAGTGAACACGAGACTCATTTCTTGTAGAGTGGTATGGGACGAGAACTGGACTTGAAAGCGATTCCGTTACACACACATAAGGAGGGCTTTGAATTTGTCTCGAATTATTTCTGTCTTACGTCAAGCGAAATCTGCAGCGTCGTTCTAACGAGTCTCACTTTGTTCTACATTCAGGGAAACTGCGCAGTGTCCTTTGGTCCAGAACAATTATTCATTCGTATTGACAGACTCGTAGACCAAAACCATTGTCGTCTGCCTCTCCAAAAAAAACAGCTGCGATGATGCAGCGTCCCGGTAATTCATGGATTCATGATCATGTGGGCTGCCTTTTCAGCTACAGCCACAACAGTCGCAGTCTACCATCCATTTAGAATACACACATTCGTCAAATGGAAATGGGATGAAAACGCACCGGGTGACCGGAGATTTGAGAAGGGAAGACTGACGCGTCAGCGATCCGCAAGCATTCCACTCCATGAACCCTCAACATGGGGTCCACAACACTCTCCAAATCGTTACAACCCATGCGCGCGGTGCTAACAGGGTGATAAATTGTTTCTGCGTTTTCCTTAATCCACTTCTCCAACTCGTCGTCTGTGACTTTGTCGGGATCAGCGTCACCTGGCCAGAATATGTCCCCCTTGTCGTCTGAATCGCGCTTGAGATCGAGCAGAGGCTGAAGTGCTGCAGCTCTTCCGATGCGCAGAGCAAGGCGAACGCCGCGAACCAGAACTTTTAGGTCGTTTGGGTGCGAGAAATAGTTTGCATCAATGATGGGCTTGTCAAACGCAGAGGATGAATTCAGAGTAATCGATCCTGCTGAAAGAGGGCGTAGGTGTACGGGGACCTTTGAAAAAGTGTCATTGAATTTAATTCAATTCGTGGGAGCAGGCGAATTAACATCCCACTCACGATACAGAAACATTCGGAACCTGGCGGAGGCATCTTAAATCCGTGACCGTGATGCGCGAAGAACACCGGGATGGAGATGAGCTCGAGATCCGGACCACCTTCTGCAGATGTGGCATCGAGGACATCGCCTGCGCAGGTTTCGTTTGATGTAAGAGGTAGGCTGTCATCCATAGACCTAACGAAGAGTGCCGCCTCTCCTATCTGAAATTAATAAAAGAAGATTTGAAACTACCGTGGATTTGAAAGGTTCACACTAACGTTTGATGTAGCTGGTCCTTTACCGAATAAGTACCATTGCAAACGAGGAATGAGACTCTTGATGGGATGTTTCATGTATTCGAGTGTAGAACCTGGAACGCCCCGAAATGTGACTGGACCAGAATGAAGATGCTGCGATCATCGAGTTAGGACAAAATTTGATTAAATGTGGACAAAAACGATAATTTTCACTCACATCTAGCAAGTTCTTCCCAACTGCAGGAAGATCTTTGACGACTACTATATTATGCTTTTCGAGTTCGTCTCTCGCTCCAATTCCCGATAAGTTAAGTAGCTGCGGAGTATTGATGGCGCCAGCTGACAAAATGACCTCCTTTCTGGCTGCGACGCGGAACCGAGGAGAAGTGGCGTTCTTCGTGACTTCGATTCCTATCGCGCGAGGTGTAGCATCAAAAGACAAAAGGACACGAGTGGTCTATTCAATGACATGGATGAGTGCATGTGCCGCAGACAGAGATGGAGAGTAAATATGTTACCATGGTCTCGAGTGCGATGGTCAAATTCGGCCGAGCAGCAACTTGATCTGTCAGAAATGCAGTTGCGGTCGAGCTCCTGCGCCCATTTTGATCAATGAATGTAGGAAAATGTGTAACACCAAGACAACCGCGTGACGTATTCACGTCGCTGGACGTTCGTGGTTGGTTTACTTTGAGAAGGTCTGATCATCGTAAGACTTACGCATTGTGGTGAACGCCGACCTCTTGTGACGCCTCCACGAATTTGGCGGATACAGGCGTGCAATGTGAATACGATGTCTGCCAAGGTCCGCCAGTGCCTCGCTCATTAGGATTTACATCGGGGTAACGGGCATCCGGCGTGAAGTTCTCCGACTTCCGAAAAAATCTGCATTGTATATATCGGCGGACTCGCGGTTTGAAGGTGTGAATGGTCACTAACGGATATAGACTTTTGTAATTCCAACCGGTTGCACCCAGCTTCTCCCACTCATCGAAGTCGGATGGGCTGCTATGTTGGTACATCATCGCATTGACTGATGAACACCCACCGAGCACCTTCCCCCTTGGCCAGAAAAGTACGCGGTTATTGAGACCTGGTTGGGGTCTGAATCAAATAAGTAGGTTGAGTTGAATGGTAACAAGGCGAGCCGCACGTTGTATGATACTGCCAATCGAACGATGTTCTTCAAAACAAAGTTGAATACAACGGTAGAGTTCGAGATGAGAGAGTCAACCATACCCCATTAATTTCCCAAAGAATAGCGGGATACTCGTGTTGATACTTTTCTTGTGACTTGTTGGTGTAACAGACGTCAGACCTTGTACATAAGTTTGAGGAATGTGCGTTCTGCTCACTCCTGGCCAGCTTCGACAAGAAGAACAGTGACATTAGGATCTTCGGAAAGACGACTAGCAACAACACATCCCGCTGCACCTATATGGCCGTTCAAAATGTGCGTTCTCTTCGGTGAGGTTAACTTAGGAATCAACACTCACCACCTCCTACGACGATGTAATCATACGACTTATACTGCCTCTGTGCCTTTTCAGCTGTGTCTGGGAATGCAGCGTCTGCATCAACTTGGTTGGCGAAAGCGGATGGATTGGTCGTGTACAACGTCTTGGAGAAGAGGACGCCCATTGCGGAAAAGGGATGTAACATCGCCTTACTTATAGGTTCTCCAGCGCCGCGATGCAAGGACATGTTCGGGTCGGAGTTTCGATGATTCGAAGAAATTCAAAGGAGGCTACTCTGTTGACAAATTTGTCTTTGTAGAAGAATGAAACCCTTAGCAGTTCTTCAACGAGAGAGGTCTTGGGTACGCCGAACAGTACCGCTCATTGCAAAGAACAGAACCACAGTCACATAGCCTAATAGTTTCTCAGACTATTTACGAGGATTATGACTGTCGTTATCAAATCGGAGTGGCGTTTCAGAATCCAAACATGAGGCAGCCTTCGCGACGCTTCTTAGAGCGGTCGGAAAGGCAAATGGTCCACCTGTTAGATTCGGGAACACGAAGTAAGGGCCGAAATTATTCGCGTTTGGACGAGCTTTGCAAACGTGAGAATAACAGAACAAGACAAGTTGCAGACTGCTGATGACTTGGCTGACGACGTCGAAAAGCATGTGAAGCGCACGTGACCCCGCCTGAGTTTGCGCCACATATTTACCTGAGATAAGCAGTGTAGGGCCGATAAACGGCAGAGCCCGCTACCTGGGCGATTTTGCATTTATTACCAAAAAAATCGGGTCCATAATTGATATTGAGGTACAATAGCTACACGACGAGGCAAGTTACATGCAAAGGGGGGGTACATTAGACGCATCCACTACTTCAAAAATACAAAAACACTGTGAAGGAAAGGAGCAATTGAGGACTTGTCACCATTGGAATTGGACAGGAGCGGAGATGGCAAGGAACACCTGCTAATGAGTTTGTCAGACCTGAGAAGGCAAGCGGACAGAAGATCAAACACCAACTTTGGGCTGCGGAAAGGTGCCAGATGGAGAGTCCCGCGTAAGAGCGGCGGATGATTTGCGTCCGTCACTATCCAGCCAGACATATAATCGATGTGGCGACGCTTCTTTGGCCTCGTGCCAGGCATCAACAGTTTCCAAATATGGGAGGCATCCTGCCAAAGTGTTTAATGTGCGCATGTTGCGAACCGTCCTCGACGGAGACGGGGGACGGGGGACGCGAAAGGGAACACCGTGCAAATGACGCAGCCGAGGAGAACGCGAGAGGAACTTGCATCATTGATCGTAAGGATAATAATAAGAAATGATAGAGGAAGGGAAGGGAGAATACACCGATGACAAGGAAGAGACGTTGCCTCCATTGTTGCGCGAGATAGAGTGACGGCTTAGGTGCAAATAAGATATGTTTGGGAATGCCAGGGCGAGAAGGTCTAGATGAGAAAAATATCTGACATGGACATTGTTCAAGCGCTAGACAAGTCTCGCGTCGTAGAACGTGCGATAGCCGTATAACGAGAAGCAGTCCAAGTTATCGATACAGAGAAGCGGTCGCGTTCTGTCCACAGGGCATGACATAATAGCAAGGAAGAACTCTGGCGGCGCAGATAACTCAGAGAGCGCCGGTAACGATCAACGGTGCAGATTAATACTTGAGATGCTAGATAGGGTGAGCTTTCAAATGCTAGGGTGCCTTGCGAAGAAGAAGGGAAGATCTCAACCGCAGGCGGGATTGAACCGGAGCACAAAGTTTGTAGGCGCGGAAAAGAGGCGGTCCGGGACCAGTCTCCCACTTTCAACCTTAGACAAACATCGACAGTAATTTTAAGATCGAGGATCTGAGAGAGTTGACAAGCTAATGGAAGTAAAGAACAATCAGTACGCGCACCTCGAGTTTAGAATGCTTGACAATGAAGGGCCATAATGCGATGTATGTGAAACAACCCTAACATGTAACCTTAAAGAGTGAAGTCGCCAAGCTAAGGCTGCATTAATACAGGACCATTAAGGATGTGAAGATTATGGGGATACCTGTAGCAGCACTTTGCAATGGGCATCGAGATTGAAGTGCTCGAGAGCAAAGTATTGCAGACAGCGGGAGGAGGCCAAGGAACGTCCGATGGAGGCAACTCTGGCGGTATTGAGAGTGAACGATGAGGCACAAAGTGAGAGAGAACTGAGACATGGCGTGTTACTGAAGATGGCAAGCATGCCAGGATCGACAATCGGATTAAGGGTATTTATGTCACTTTTAGCTTCCAGATACGTCGGGCGAGAGCAGACTGGGCAATCATGTAATCCCAAGAAGCGGGGTGGATGTCTTGAACGCATCCCACACAATAGCGAATGTGACGACGGAGTATAACAGCCGCGCAAGTTCTTGAAGTCAATGCAAAATGCAGAAGGTGACGCGGAAAAGAAATCCAGAACGCAATTTTGTTGACCGTGTCCTCAAGAGCGAAAGGCGATTGGAGGTGAACGTACATGAAAAGACGAAGTCCGCGAGGATGTTATGAAGCGCGGTTACTGAACATTTGTCAATTTCTCCTCAGGCTCCTTCCCTTCTTTAGCCACATTTTATGCACTTGGGAGCCGTCATCCAGTACTGGTGCTAATTTGCCTTCATCGCCCCATTGTTCGAGCATGCCCATTGCCGCATGGAAGCCTTTCTCGCCGCCCGCTGCATGGAACAAAATCACGAAAAAATGAACTGCAAGGGAAATAAACTCACGAGGGGTAAAGGACGATGAAGCGCACATCGCGATGACGGCGGCTGATGGCATACCGGGCAGAAGCAACCCGCTCGAGCCATTCACTGGTTGGAAAATATGGCCTTCTGCACAGATGGTCGAGGTAGAATGAAACCTGAGCGTGAGGCGGACGTCTCAGCTGTGGGCGGGAGATTCCACGTAGGGACGTACTGAGAGAGTATCCCCACAAGGGCATAAAACGTGGATTTAAAAGCACAACAGGAAAGAGCATCACAAGAATTTACTTTTATAGAAGGTGATCACATGACGTCCCAACTTTCGGTCCACCAGACCCTCTACCCTATGGGTAGCGGGAATCCTCCTGACACAATTGGCCAACTTGTTCTCGTGACCGGTAAGTACTTTTGATGATGTCCCGGCTAACAGTGGTTCCGTACTGACAACCATGGGCTCGTCGTATTCCAAGACATACGTCTCAGACCCAACCGTTTTTGCTACCAAGGTCGACGTCGATGCTTCGGCTACTCAAAAGAAAGAAGATGCGCTGAAGGAGTACACGTCTTATGACTACATTATCATTGGTGCTGGTGAGAACTGTGTTCTGGTCTTGATACTCCTGAATAGCGATGGCCGGTTTGCGGTGTGTCGTAGGTGCTGCTGGCTGCGTATTAGCCAGCCGTTTGTCCGAAGATCCAAATGTTACGGTGTTGCTCATCGAAGCCGGCGGAGGGTAATGCGTTTTCCTTTCGCATTACTCGCGTGGTTTTACTTAACTATTTCAGTCACGAAGCCCAACTCTTCTCGAGGATCCCTATCGCCTTCTCGAAGATTTTCAGGTACGTCAACTGTCTAGCGTCTCTCGATTCAACTGTATTTATAAGTGTGCTCAGGACTGCTGCTGACTGGACGTACTTTACAACGTAATTCAATTCCACCCATCGGCATATCCGTCCTATCTCTAATCTGCCTGACTTCAGACCGCAATCCAACATGAGCAACCGCTCCCTCTACTGGCCACGTGGCAAGATGGTTGGGGGATCTACATCCATAAACGCGATGATGTACCAACATTGCAGTCCCTCTGACTTCGACGAATGGGCGAAATTAGGCGCAAAAGGGTGGGGATATAAAGACATGGCACCGTTCGTTTTCTTCCATTTACTCCTATTCGCGCGTATGTGGTGTGTTGATCAAATGATTTGACGTGTAGATTCTTCCGAAAGACTGAAAAGTTTACCCCGCACGTGCTTTATCCTGATGTGAAACCTGAAGAACGCGGAGATAGTGGGTTGTGGCAGACGACGTATTCACATTGTATGCCAATTTGTACGAAATTTATCGAAGCTGCGAAGGAAGTCGGTGTACCGTATAACCCGTGCGTTCGTGTTTCCTTTCTCTCTCCTTTACTGCCTTATATATGTGACTAATGAATCGAAATATACCAGCGACATCAACACCCCTCGCGGATCGCTCGGCGTCACTAAATTTGTAACATTCATCGACACAAAGGGCCAGCGCAGCTCCGCGGCTACAGCATACCTCCCTCCGTCTGTCATCGGTCGCCCAAATCTAACAATCGCGATCGAGACCATCGTACGTTCATCACTTCCCACCCTAACACTCTTCACATAACAATGCATTATGCACCACTACGTATACTAGACAACCAAAGTGCTATTCGACCTTATATCAAGCACCCCTCGCGCAATCGGCGTCGAACTCTCCAAGAACGAAATCTCGGCGCGATTCCGCGCTTCGGCGCGTCGCGAGGTCATCATCTCAGCTGGCGCGGTCAACACGCCGCAACTATTGAATCTTTCGGGAATCGGCGCGAAGGAGGATCTCAAGAGGTTTGGCATTGCGGTTGTTCAGGATTTGCCTGCGGTTGGGAAGAATCTCTTTGACGTGCGTTCATTTTATTTTAATTTTGTTATGAGGTGAATTAATAATGTTTGGCTTAACGACCTGCAGCACCTCGCATGCGCGGTAACGTTCCGCGCGAAGGCGGGGACGTCGCTCGATTATATGGCGCACCCTATAAAATCACTCTTCGCTGTAGTCCAATGGTTAGTTGCAGGTACCGGTCCTGCAACATCTAACGTGAGTCCATTCGCCTTCACTTGTTACATCAAAATTTTATCCGAAATGTGACGAACAGGTCGGCGAAGCAGCGCTTTTTGTGCGCGGGACGGATACGTCTATTCCTCTGACCTCAAAAGGATCTGTCGAAGAGACATCTTCGAAAGTGATTGACACGACATCAGGGACCGACGCACCGGATTTGGAGCTCATATGCGCCCCGATGGCGTTCCTTGACCATGGATTGAAGCAGCCTCCACCAGGCTCTAACTGCCTGACGATTGTAAGTCTATTTATCGCTTGGTGTATCTCTTTGCGAGCAATGATTGACTGGTGGGAAATCAGGCGCCAACCCATTTACGTCCGCTTTCCGTTGGGAATATCACTTTGGCCAATGCGTCTCCCTTCCAAAAACCGCTCATCGACGCGAACTACTTTGCTGATCCCAACGATATCGAAGTCATGGCCCTTGGCGTCCGCCTCGCGCTACGCATTGCCCGTGCATCGTCGCTGCAACCCATGCTCAGTCTCCCTTCTACCTCAAAGACCGCATATGATTCGCAGAATGACGACATCTTCTGGCCGGGCGATGCGGATCCTGACACCATTCCAGATGCAGAGTTGGAGAAATGGATTAGGGATCATGCGGAGACGCTGTATCACCCAATTGGCACTGCGCGTATTGGAACGGATGAGCAGACGAGTGTTGTCGGTCCGGATTTAAAGGTGCATGGTGTTGATGGGTTGAGGGTCGTTGATGCTTCTGTGTTTCCGTCCCAGATTTCTGGTCATCCGGTGCGGTTTCATTACATTCAGCACCCATTTGCACGCTATATTGACGTTGCTCTGTGCAGACGGCAACTGTTATATCAGTGGCCGAGAAGGCGGTCGAAGTTATCCTCAAGACGTAACCGTCTACCAACTGCGGACCTTGGGAATTCAATGACACAAAAAATAAAGGACCTGTGCATTGTAGTTGACCTGTACTGTAACAATTTCAGAATTTAACCCAATCGGAATCGACCGGATGAGCTAATATGACGTAATTATTGCCACTCTTGCTGACGTCTACCATGGTTCGGGTTGAAGTCACCGTGAAGCTTCAGCTGACTATGCCGTCGGGCAACATCGGGCTACAACGACATCAAGTGCTATTGTAATCATCTTGCCCCGCTTCAAGTTGGTCGACTATTTCAACGTTTGCACAAGTGCAACAACACATATCCGTCTTCACCAAGTTTCATCACCTCCAAAGACAACAGCATGAGCGCATTCCAACATATACTTCAACGAGGAGCGGCAACTCAGTCAATGAAAACCATTCGCACAAAATTTACTGAGCTTTTGAGTACGCATGTTCGACCACGAAGCCGTTGGACCAGTTGAAATTGAAACATAACTTGTGGTGAGCAGATGTCAAGGCTCCCATTGTTTCAGCCGCGATGGCAGGTGCGAGTGGTGAAGAGCTCGCTGCTGAAGTGACTCGTGCAGGTGGCTTTGGTTTTATGTATCCCGGTAAGCACCGCTCACGGCTGTCGTTTGTCATCCTATTGACACAAGTATAGCGGGCGTCGAAGGGGTCGAAGTTCTAAAGAGCAAGCTTGATAAAGCCCGAGGAATCCTAGGATCTTCTGCTATCGACCCTTTACGTATTGGCGTCGGTTTCCTTGGATGGCAACTTGATCAAAAGGGTGCGAAGCTTCCTGACTTTCTCGCTGGTGTGCTAGAGGAACGCGTGAAAGCTGTGTGGTTCTCGTTTGGCACCGATCTGAAGAAATGGGTGGATTTCGTGCGTGAGTATGACGGACGGAGAAGTGTCGCACACAAGACCCTTGTTTTTGTCCTCATCAACACCGCTGAACAAGCCCGCGTCGCGATAAATGAGTGGAAAGCCGACGTTGTTGTTGCCCAAGGTTCGTCCATAATTTTTAGACACGTCACCATGACTTCTGCATATTTGCACATGACGCTGGGTTGATACCTGCGCTATCTTGAAAAATTCAAGGAGATTAGCATCACCAATCTTCAAATTACCTTTGAAAGCAATATTGACTTTTTTTAATCATTAGGAATCGAGGCGGGAGGACACGGTCATTCCGGCGCTCCTCCTCTCTTCACCCTTCTCACAGAACTCCTCCAAGAATTCCCATCGGGCCCACCCATCCTCGCAGCAGGCGGCCTCGCAACCGGTTCTCAAGTCGCCGCACTCCTCACATTAGGCGCATCCGGCGCCGTACTTGGAACTCGTTTCCTCCTCACCCCCGAATCGACATATACTCCCGCTCAAAAAGCTGCACTCGTAGCGGCGAAGAGCAGTGATTCCACTCTGCGCACGCTTGTTTTTGACGATCTAAGAGGGACGAGACAATGGCCTGGTGGAGTTGATGGTCGGGGGCTGCGGAATCGCGCTATCAAGGAGGTTGAGGATGGGATGGGGTTGGAGGAGGCGACGAAGAAGATGAAGAAGTCGACTTTGGCTGATGATGCTGATGGGATGGTGGTATGGGCTGGTACGGGTGTGGGTGTTATGAAGGAGATTAAACCCGCTGGTGTAGGTCCCATTTCTCCGTATTTATGGACTCAGCTTAAGAATTTGCGTTTAGGATATCGTTCGTGAACTGCATAAGGATATTTTGGAGCGGTTTAAGGTGTCGTACGAGTCGATCGAAGATCCATAAATTGGTCAAACATTGGATATAGGAATGATCACGCCCAACCAATATTGCGCAAAAACTGAGAACAGTTGCTACATTTGTATCGTACAGTACTGTAAAGAAATCATGTCTTTATAAGGTGACAACTTGAATGTGCCTGCTCGGACGGTCGAGGATCGAGAACGAAAAAAAAATATTATATAAAGCACAACTCATAAATTCGCGTTGATATGAAAAATTCATAGGTCAGCTTTGAACTGAAGCAAAAGGTGAAAAGACGCGAATTCCCACCAGAAGTCGGTGGGGAAACGTCGGAGTATGAAATTTCACGCCTCAGGTCCTCAAACCCTCACGATTAATTGCTGTCCTGGTGAATTCATGAATCGGTGATTCGCTATCCAAAACATCTGCGTTTCGCAATCAGCCACTTGTCTGGTATCTCTTTCTCTTCTTCTTCAGAGACAGACTCTGCCAAAGAGAATATGTGACTTGTGCGACTTCACATCGAGCCATTTTTGAATGGATTATCACGCTCCTTGACTGAACATGAACATCTAAGTCTTCTCACTGCCACAGGATGTCGTACTAATGCTTGCAAAATACCTGCATCGCCAAACCACGGAAACTTCAATCCCCGTTCTGATGTCCCCGTGAGGCTACAGTTGATGATGTGAAGACTACCGACTCCGCGAAGAACGCGCATTTTCGGAACGATGTTGAGCCCGTTGAACATCACAGGCGTTTCAAGTTTGCCGAAGCTTCAGAACCTGGACCAACGACACGAGGACTCTATTTATAGTGAAATTATGCTGGCGCTTCTCCAGTTGTCCTGATACCCGCCAGTCTTTCATGCCTTGTACTGTACGTGGTATCCTTCATCGACTGCACCACGACATCAGGTTCTGCACGATTCAGGTATGCTTTCATGGAAGAACTGGTAACACACCAAGTCTTCGTGCTTACGGCTATTTCATTCTCAGCGCGCCAATTTTGACAAGACGTGACAAATTTAAATTCTTCAAGTGCCTGATCCTCATGCCCACCCCGTATATAAGAAGCGCATCACCCCATTGCGTCCGAAAACTAGTCCTCCTCGCCTTTGACGTCGAAATGGTCCTCCTCGCCCTTGGTGTTCTCGCGCTACTCGTAGGACCGAATGCATCCCAGTCAACACCATCACCAACCCCAGCTCCGTCTCCGAGCGTTACGATACCTTCTACTTCAGGTACGTATCACTCTTACCACCTTCGCTCTGCTTGCTGATTCAACGATCACCCCATTGTCCCCACCCCAGTGTCACTACCACCTGCGACCTACACGCCTGCCCCTCCACCTGTAGCACCTGTTGGAGCAACGAACACGAGCGTTAGCGCGTTAGATCCACGCATCCAGTATAGTCCGAATTGGCAGACCACCAATCTCTGCAGTGGTACTTCCAAATCGTGCGGTGACGCAGGTCAAACCATGACATTCCAATTCTCCGGTCCGCCGTCCTCTTTTTTCATTTCTTTGAATCCCTAACATCGTCTATCTGTTCAGGCTCTGCAATTTTCATGAACTTGAATAACGCACCAACGGGTATGGTGTATTCCGCGACAGTGGATGGTGTAACGGATGTCGTCGATGCTTTCCGACAGGGTCAAGACTGCGGGGTAGGGTGGTCGAGATTTAATCTGGACAACCAACTTCATGTCTTGAACATTACAATTTTGGGCCCATCCTCACAAACGCCGGCTTCTTCGATATCTCAGGCCTCACTCGACGTTACCAGTCTTGTGTATGTGCATTCTGCTGGCATCGTGTACATCCGAGACTTGATCTGACTTTTTTCTTACAGCGTAACGTCGCAAGCTTCTGGCACTGGGAGTACTAGCAGTCCGAAACCAACGTCGTCCGCCCTGCCGTCCAACATGGTGTCATGGGTGGCCGCCGTTACCATTGCCATGGTGTGCGCTGGCATCTCGAAGCTATTTATATGACGTACGCGACATTCCTGATCTCATCCTCGCAACAGTCTCATCCTAAATGCTTAAAACAGCTTTCATGATATCGGATTCAAGTGCGCTTTATCGGACCGCGTACGGTTTGACTTGGGAGGAATACAACACTTATTCTGTCGGACACATCTGCATGAGATAATGGTACCATTCACGACGTGCCATCACGCTTTCTTGTAATGCGGACAAAACTTACGTGGCTTGCATTGTAATAGTTAGAGGAACCAGATAACGACATTTTTCCTTCTGAAGTGGTGGTTGTGTCGACAACCGAAGAAATTCTGCAGCGTGAACAGAGAGGGCCGCTCTTCAATAATGGTTGCTGGAAACGTTCAAATGTCTCCTTTGACGTACAAGAGACGAGAAAGCACATCAAAGTACTTTGCCCCAACCAATTCTGACGACTCAAATCTATTACAATAGTTCCGTTTATATTTGACCTTTGTCGCTGTCGCTTTGTTCCCCCAAGTCGCCACTATGGAACTGCTCACCAATGGCAGACAGATTCCACTAATTGCCATCCGAAATTTGAGACTGCAGCGTGAAAACTCGCACTGGCAACTCGACGCAGCATACGTGCCCGTCTTCTTCCATTTTTATGCGACCCGCTTCGACAATTTACGTGCAGCATATGGTTCGTAAACTGCATGAGTATATTTATATTTGGGGTGATTCAAGGCATCATACGCGTCCATTAGAGAAGCATAAATTGGTCAAGCATTGCATATTGGAATGACCGTGATCAACATGTGCTCGCAAAACATCCTGATCACAAAACTGATGATATTGCAGCACGTATATCGTAGCAAAAAACTCGTCTAGCTCTCAGATCATGACAATGTCCTGTCCTTTTCGAACTGCGTGGGGTCGAAAATGAAAGAATATCATAAAACGGTCGTTCGTTGATATCCACTGCTGAGGATTCAATTGTCAGTTTTGTATTAACGGAGGTGGTGAAACGCAAAACTAGAACACATTGAGTTGGGCATTTTGACCACTCACCTACTATCATGCCAAAATTACCGCTGTAATGGATTACAAGGACTGAGCCCCCCAAGTATCTTTGAACAAATCATGTTTGTGCTGTGCCTTCCAGTTGTCGTAAGTGATAATCTCGACTCTGCTTTCTGATGGAAGAGAATATGATTCAAATAGGCGATGACCGAGGATTAAGAGTGGCGGCCGAATGTCAAGGGGTGTCCAACACTCTAATTGGTCCACAATTGTGTTTAATAGCCTACTGCCCCGAGTCTCGTCCGGACTGAAGAACGAGAGGATGGAGAATGATTCCAAGCTCGGGGTGAAACGGAGGCATCGGTTAGAGGGCAACGAAAGGTGCTGGATTAAGGTATATATGGCGGAGGAGGAAAAGGGGCTTCCCGATACTCCGAGGTACTTTAAATCCGGTACAGCTGCGAGGAATCCTGGAATCAACGAGGGGCCCACCACGCCGCAGTCACCGATTCCAAGTATCTCCAAGTTTTGCAAATTTGAATTTGAACGACACAAGAGATCGACAAATTGTTTCCACGGAAAAGTGTTATTTTCATTTCTGTCGCAACGAGTCGATTTATAGCCGAGGAATAAAGTCTTCACCACTGGCAGATGTAGTTTCTCGAGGAATTCGCCTAACCCACCTCCATCGGCATCCAATTGGCCCAAAGTCGCTGCAAGTCTAAGGAAGTGCAGACAAGCAAGGCTAACATGTTCCTTAGGAAGTCTTGAACCAGGGAAACTTTCCTTCCCGTAATCAACGTGTATTGTAGCGTCCTCGAGCCGCGGTGATCGTGAAAGGATGTCCATCACAGTAAAGGGGTCCGCCATAAGTAAGGAGAGAGAGCAGAGGTTTTCCAGGCGTAAAGGACAGTTATGCGGCGCAAAAGTGGTGTGTGCTTGAAACGACATATGTGTGAGACTGGGGAGGGAATTTGAAAAGAACTCGTCAATGGAATAAACAGCAAGAGACATATGTCCGGCCGAGTGAACAGCAAGCTTCTCAAGTATTGGAGTCTCCGTGGGGATGACGGACATGAGAGGACTGGCGTATGACATCGGCAGCGTGAAAGCCACTTCCCTCCACGTCCCGCAATGCTCGACAAGCAGATCGATCATTTGTCTAACTTTCTTCTCATATTGCGGGTTAACCGGGCACCACCGGAGCGTGAAAGAAAATCCATAGTTCAAAGATCGCGAAATCCACGTTTCAACGATGGAGATGTAGTGACAATTTGGGCGATCTGTAATGAAAATGTGGGACCACAGCTGTTGTGTTGAGATGGCGATCTGACGCCATGTGCTGCACACCGAACTAATGTTAAGAGGCGCTTCATCGCCATTGGGACATGGATCACAAGGAAGACAGTTGATGAAAATCTTGACAAGCAGCTCAGGTGGGATGTAGCAGACTGGATGACGGCGACGGTTGAGAACGAGCGCCATCTTCAAAACAGCAGAATATGACATATTTCAGTTGATTCTAAGCGTTAAAAGCAGCGGAGGTATTTCTTACAAGCACTTAAGTGGTTACAGTTGCTACGGGTTCGCACTAGATTCCTTGTCCCCGCATGTCGATGTAAAAAGAGAATAAGAATGCGTCACGTCACATGTGACATCAGTACTCCTTATCCCATCCGAATCGGTATTTACGGAGTCTAGCGTGTTTTTACCACGGTGACGACCTTTCAGCCGGTACCATCAGAGATCAATGTCAGAGATTCCAGCTACGCACTGGACTTCAATCCGCTATCCAAGTTTGCACTTCGCCATTTACTTACAACGTCATACCTGATACGATGGCGTTGCTACTCTCTCACAGTTCCATGGCTTCCGACTACGGCGGGCGATTGAACATTCGCTCAATCCCTACGGAGACACTTTGCGAGATATTTGAAGCCACAATTTACGCACAGGATCTATCCGTGAACGGGAAAAGCCATGCTACCATCATGATTGGCCAAGTCTGTCAGCGGTGGCGGACGATTGCCAAGGATACACCTCGCCTGTGGTGCCACATCTCCTCCCATATTCCTCTATTTCTTGTGTCCAGATTTCTGCGCAATTCAAAAATGTTTCCGCTTTACATCTTGGTCGACTTTACACACCGGATGGAAGATAAAGATAAAATGGTGACAGCTCTTCTTGAGCAGCTCTATCGAGTGGAAGTTCTTCAGATCCATGCCAGGACTCAAGACGACGTGGTACTTTTCTGGCACCATCTCGATGGGCCTGCACCGCAATTAAATACACTTCGAATGTCCTTGGATGCTGAGACGACCGAATGCGAGCTTTCAAGCGAAGTTCTCGAGGCATTCAGGCCCTCCGCGCTAAATTCACTATCACTTCGAAATTTCGTCCTTGTGTGGGATGTACCTAATTTCCACAACTTGAGCACCCTTTCTTTGCAATTCGATGCAGGTGTTATATGGGTGTCCAGTCTTGATACGATGTTGCGGCAATGCCCAATGCTCGAGAACTTGACAATTGGATCATTCTACTTGATGGACGATGAACTTTCGGGTGCAACGGTAGCCCTCTGCCATTTGAGACGCTTAACTCTCAAGGTTTACAAAATTACAGCCTTTGAATCCCTATTATCAGTATTGGATTTACCATTGGATGTTCAGTTTACTCTCTTTCTGCACCCGGATACATTTAACAATCGGTCCCATCCTCACATGCTCCCTCTCCCCCGTCACCTGGCGTCGACGTCTGTGTGTCACAAGTTGGAATGCTACTGTGGCTTGGGTCGAGTCAAAGTCGAAGCATTTATATCTCCGAATACGGAATCGCGGAGTGTTACCCAAGTTTCAATTCGCATTGGACCTGTGGTTTACCTTGATGATGATGAAACAAAGTGGGCTGATGTGTCATCAGACATCGGCGATGTGCTCAACCACGATTGTATGGGAGTCGGAAATCTCGCCAATATCGTCAGCACTCGTTCATTTTTTGCAGCCACTTTATTGTTGAACCTCTCGTTTGACCAGCGTCCCGGTTTTTTTGTCGCCGCTGAGACAAGCGAGCTGACACGCCTCTTTCGGGGTATGCATAGCGTTCCAACTGTCTCAATTTCTCTTTCAGATGCTGGAGCAACTCTATCCTCAATTTTAATGCTGAAAATGGTCAGCGAACTTTCGTCACTTCGGGATCTTCGCATCCAGATGGAACTACGGAGCGAGAACCTGAACACTTTGCGACGCTCTCTTTTGATGCGCGCGGCATCCACATGCCCACCGATACAGAGACTCTCTATTGTAGGAGGAGAGACACTTTCTGCGGAGAAAAGACTGGAGCTGGCTAGGCTGGTCAGTGTCGTGATATTTGAGGAATAAGGATCACATATACGTCATTTACACCGAATCATTTTCCAAGTTGTAGGTCTTCGTCGTCTTAATTCCTTGCAGCAATTCCTCACCGTTTGGTCCAATCTGACAGCCCTCTGTACAATATCCAAATTTTCCGATTCTGGTCCACAGGGGACAGGCACATAAAGGACCTCTCAACCCATATTTACAATCCCCCAAAGTGTACTCTACTCAATCTTGAACGGTAAGGTGTGCCTATGTCACATATGCACACCTCACCACGAACAAATGAATAAAAGAATTCCACAACCTCGACCAGCGCAGACTGATTGGTCTCGACCATCCACCATGGTCGCGGCATCGCTCTGGAATCAATGTTCAGATCTGGATCATCCGGACGTAATTTTCAAAATGATTTAGTTCCGAGCTTACGCATAACCGGAAATAACTACAGTGGAGATCTCGAGACCTTGCAGCGACCAGATTCGCAACACAGGCCAAAACTCTTTAGTCCATCTTATAAATCGATGTTGGATCTCACAGCTGGATTTTCAGTATACTTTCCCTTTTACGTCCCCGAACAACTATTTCTTGAGCATGGTCCGTACACCAGACCTGCAGACTTTTCTGGTCTTTCGTTACATCAGTGCGACATTAACAAGTGAAAGGTGCAAATGTGCCAAGCGATTGATGGCACCTCTGTTAATATCAAAAGGCGCGACTGATGACGCGATCATCTACGATCAACTCGTGTCTAGATGATGTCGCAATATTGCGCTATTACTGTATATGTACGCATCACCAACCATCGCGCTCACTCTGGCCAATGCTTTATGTGTGATGTGAGTAAACGAGGGCGTCGTACTTCAAGTTTTCCCCCTTCACGCAATAGCGGATCAGAGCCCGCCGACCATCCTCACTCCATCTTGCCCACAAATCTTCGCTCGATGCTCCAGTCAAATTCAATCCAGCCATCTTGGCGGTAAAATCACTCGTTCCAGCACAATGTAAACAATAATTAACTGAAATTGCCTCGTGAACGTCGGATAGGACAAGTACTATCGAAAGGAAAATGTGGAGGATGTTGATGAAAGGATGGAGGAGTATCATGACTTTGGGTGAGTGAGGGACATAATACGACTGGCTAAACTATAACGCAACCAAAACCCCGCGCTGAGCGTTTCCCTAGAAATGTTGATGAGGAAAAGAAAACCGTGTGCCTCTATGACGACGATCCCAACCGAAAGGAAGGGAGGAGGGATGACAACACGATTGCGCGCTTTACACGGGCTTCTCCTTGATGTCTCCGTCGCTGCTATCATCCTTCTTCACATGCCCATGTCCCGGCTCTCTCTGTCCACCAACAGCTCCAATATCATTATTATGATAATCATCCGGATGCACCAGTCCACCAGCAGCTCCACCAGGTCCGCTGGTCTTCGCGCCAAGCTCCGCATCAATTCCGACGTAATCGTACGCGAACTCGCCCATCTCTGCGTCGTCGACGCCGAGGATCTCGGTCTCCTCGTTCGAGCGCAGGGAGAGGCCGGGGATGTAGTGCATGGTCCAGACGATGGCGGAGGTCATGACGAAGGAGTAGGACATGCCGGACACGCTGTCGGCGAGCTGGATACCGAGTTGCACCCAGTGTCTGTCGAGCCAGCCTCCGGGGATGACGGTCGTGCCGTCGAAGCCGGCGACGGAAGCTTGTGCGAAGAAGGCTGTGAAGATCTGCATACGAAATCGTGGGAGATGTTAGAATTTGGAATGAGCTCGGGAGGAGTGGGAGGGAAGGGGACGCACGTTACCGACAACGCCGCCAATGGCGTGGCTGGCAAAGATATCCAGGCAATCATCGTAGTGGAACAAGAACTTGAGCTGCGTGGCAAAATTGCAAATAGTGCCGGCAGCCACACCGTAAGCCACCGCCGCGGCTGTTTTCATCAAAATTAATTAAAAGGGCTATTCGAAGCCAAAAAAAAGACGCACGAGAGCCGACGAAACCAGATCCGGGAGTGATAGCTACGAGACCAGCGACGGCGCCGGAGCAGAAGCCGACGGCGGACCATTTCTTCTCAAGGCGCCAATCCTAATACGTAATATAACTCAGCGCTTCTTTCCAATTGTGGTAAATGGATAGTAGCTTACCCAAAACATCCAAGTCAGTCCGCCGACGCTTGCCGCCAAGTTCGTAACGATGCACGCCTGGATCGCACGCAAGTTCGCGCTCAACGCACTTCCGCCGTTGAAGCCGAACCATCCGAACCACAGGAACACCGTGCCGAGGATAACGTAGGACGTGTTGTGTGGTTTGTATGCGAGGCGCTCCGTGCCGTATCCGCGGCGTTTGCCCAGGAAGATGGAGATGGCGAGTGCGGCTGTGCCGGAGGAGATGTGCACGGGCGTTCCGCCGGCGAAATCGAGGCCGCCGAGGATGAATGACCAGCCCTTGGGGTTCCAGGTCCAGCACGCGATAGGGTCGTAGACCAAGGTGGACCAAACGAAGACGAAGACGATGAGGGGCCCGAGGCGGCCGCGTTCTGCGACTGCGCCGATGGCGAGCATGGGTCTTTATTTGGGTGTGGGTAAGCACGGATTATTAAGGGTGGAGCGGGGATAAGCGGACGTACGTGATGGCTGCGAACATGAGCTGGTATACGCAGAACATGATCGCAGGGATGCGCGACGAGCCGACGGAAGGTTGCGCGAGGACACCTTTCAGACCGAAGTGCTCTGCGGACCGAAATTATTAAGGGTCGGGACCGATAAATGCAGAATACGTACTGAGGTCACCGATATACTTGCCGGCCGTCTCGCTGAACGCCAGGGAGTATCTATGCAACTTAGGTGAGTCATGACCGCACTTCACCGCAGTTAGAAGAGCTCTTACCCCCAGAAGAACCATTGGAAGGAAACCACAGCGACACACATCATCGATGCGTATATCATGGACAGGGCATTTTTGCGACGCAGAAGGCCGGAGTAGAAGAACCCCACACCGGGTATCATGAGCCAGACGAGCGCGGTGGCCGAGATGACCCAGGCAAGGTCTCCGGGGTTATACACGATGGTATTCCCCGACGAGGCGTCGTACCACAGCAAAGAACCCGCTGTGTCACACGAAGCGAAGTACGAAATGAACGACGATCAGCAATGGGCAAAGTCTTAGATAGAAGATAAGACTTACAGGCATCGTATGTGACGTTGACCATGGTAGGCTAACTTCTCTCTCTTTTAGCTGGGGGTGATCAGCGAGTGAAAGGAAGAGGAGAGAGTGGCGGGCGGGGGGTGATGGCGTGAAGGAAAGAAGCCTGTAGAGAGGAAGCTTCCTTGATAAACCCCATCCGCGAATCCCGCGCCAACGCTTTCTGAGCCAGTACACGTCCGGGGAATCGGCGCAAGTTGGAAGGACAGTCTTTGCTAATCATCTGCCCACGACCCGTATCGTCCAATCGCGAGTCCGCATCAACGAAAAAAGGTCGCTCCCCACTATCCAATTTCCTTATCTCTGCGTCAACGAGATAAGGTACCCAGCCACTCACACCTGCGGCCGACAGGTCCCGAAAACGGTTGTCAGGCTGGCGAAGAACAGAGCAGAACTTCGAGGAAGGGTCGTTAGGCGCGCAGGATACTGCAGGTTGGGTGGAAATGACTTTTCGGTCGCTCGCGCCTTGCACGCGACCTCGGGATCGCGGAGGTGGGAGGAAAGGCGCCTTGGCCCAACCGGATTCGGCGAACGGAATTGGGCGAAACACTTGGCACCGAAGTTATTCATAGCGAGTCACGTGCATCCCAATTTCCAACGCTCTCGACTCCCCACTCCACATCTCCTCTTCCGCATCAAATCGATGTGTCACCAGTTCATCATCAAACGCCTTGCAGTGCACGCAGAACAAGGGTTATGTCGAGTGGGAACCGGAAAAAATGATATGAACAACTTTTCGGTCGTTAGCCTTATCTACAAAACCCGCTTGGCATGTGCGTCACCAGTAATGCACACGACTCATTTTTATCTATCTTAGGGTCCTGCCTGTCCTGATCTCTGGGAAGATCAATCTTCGAGTTCTCGCTTGTGAGGTACAACCCGATCTGCATTCATTCGGGATCTCATCTAATCGTTTGCATGCAGTTCATTCTCTTGCTTGTTGCTATCGAAGAGTCGAAGGGGCGAGTGCGGTTTTGCAAACAGCTTCGCGCTGATTGACGGAGAAGAACTTCAAGCTTCAAGAAGCAAGTGAGGGCTGCATTCTTTCACGAGAACGAGAGCGATTGAAGCGATGAAGAAAGCATGCCTTGTCTGTTTGTCGTGTGCGCGCCATTTTTGCTTCCATACAATCGCCTTATTAAAACAACCCTCAACGACAGCTAGACACCTCGCATCAATCACTGCTTCACCAGTCCTCTTCCAGGGTCGAGCATGACTTTCAAGTCGAAGAGATCATACACCGCAACACTCTTTTCTTTTGGTAACACTCCACGCTAAAAATTAAACCCACGCATCACGACGCTAACACCCATCCAGTTCCACAGCACAGTAAGCAAAAACATGGTCGCCAACAACCCTGCAGGCATGGGAGCGCCGATCGTCACCTTATCCATACCTCCCTAGCCCTTCCTTGGGCGATTCGAGTCAGGTCCGATAGCTTGGTGTATGTGTTGTTGCCCCTGAGAATCAACGTACTTCGGTCACTTCGGTCGGTTATCATGAGTGGAGTTCTGGTGGTGGGACACCTGGAAGTGCGCGCGGGTGTAGAGTGGGGATAAGGATAAGGTAATGCCTTCTTTTTTTGTTTTGTTTTCGGTGTTCGCGTGCTTTTTTGGTTCTGACGACAATTGCTTTGCTTCCTAGCTTTTGTGCGTGGGCTTTGAAGCGCACTCGCCGTGCACGCGTGAACTATTGCGACTGGCACAGTACGTGGATTCTTTACCCTCAGTGTTGATCAAAGTGACGAGCTCTTATCAGCGAAATGTAGATCGTTCGATTTGTCCAAGCTGGCGTCAAGGTATTTTCAGCACCCCGGTGGGACGTTCTCAACATCATTCCACAGACAACGCAAGTTCTACATCGATCCACTTAGAAATCCGCTTGGGCATTCAATTTTTTTCCGCAGTCCCCGTAGGAATCCCATTCGGCTCGAATCTATGCTACGAGAAGCAATGTCTGGACGAAGAGAAACTGCGTTCTGGGCTTTTCCTGTTCTGTTCCGCTCCGTATTGCGCCTCTCTCAGACCGTGACGGTCCGCCGGCATACTGTATGGTATTGCTGTCTTGCGTCGTCCTTTATCCCGATGCGACCCAGGAGTCACGGTCAAGGTAGCCCAGAGTGAGGCTCACTTAGCGAAAGCACCAATCATTCGTCGTAACCTACGAAAAACTTCCGTGGGTTGGGGACACCTTTCAAACCACCTTGCCGCTTGGTGCTTGCTTACCAACTCGTTGTTACCATCTGGACTTCTACACACATTCCATTGCCTCGAAAGTGGCACTCACATTACACCTATTCCGTAACCAGATAAAACACATGCAACTTACTGGCACCGTCTAGACAAACAATTCCGCCCGCGAATTTCATGTTGCACCTCTTGATGGACTGTGGTTAGCTGGGACGCATTCCGCCAACGTGTTCTTTGAATCTTATCGTGATTAATTCTATTATCCTCGCCTCTCGCTGCCCCGCATCGAAACAACATATGCAATAGGTGCGGTCCTATCTTGTTCGTTGACCACCAAAACTAGCTGTACGATAACAGCTCGCGCTCTGGGTCTGGAGTCCTGAAATCACCCGCCTATAGTCAATCCCGATGGAGAATTTAGTCGAATAATGGAAGCCAACGTGAAGGCTGAACAGTTGGTCGTGATCCCGTTAGTTGATAAACTTTCAATCAATGTGAGCGATGATGCGCACCTCTTATTCGACTGCGCACAAACCTTCTGGAATCGTTATACTTTGGAAGACATTCACTGGATTCCACCAAGGCGATTCGGATGGAAACGCGTCCAACCACCCACCCGTGGTTTTAATATTGTACAGCTGCTTGTATTTCAAGCAGAGGATTCACGTAATACTAAAATTAATACTCAGGTCTGACGCCACCTCACTTTTCTATGATTTTGAAGTCGAAACATCGTTTGTGTTCGCAGCGATAATAGGGATATCCTGGGGTCCATCCACATACCCAAATTCAGCGATCATCCGCTCTAAGCTTATCGCGGTGGTTGTTCGTCGGTGCCTTATCACCCTCTTCGCCCGCTCCCAATTTAACTCCATATTCTCGGACTCTCTGACCGATAAAATGGACGGAAATTTAGACCACTTCTTCTTTGTCGTATATGTTCAACTGTCATAAAAACACGCATTTTGATGAAAGAGTTGGAAATGAGAGGTTTATTATTATAAAGTGCGGCAGACTTCGGCAGGTTTCAGGTGGTTAGACTCGTAAGGCTTGGAGATTATTCATAAAAGTGTAATGAAACGTAGGAAGATCAAGGGTACGTAAAGAACCTGGCCTTTCCTCCCTGCGGATATGTACTCTTGAGACGGGGATGGTCGTGTGATGAGCACTATCTATAAGCGCGTGTCTATGTGGCACAGATATGTCAACTTGTTGTAGGTGATGAATCGTCTGGTGGCGTGTTACCATCAAATCGGTCTTCAAGGTCGACGCATCAAACTCGTCGTTAGGCAAAGTTGCAGAGGGACTGTCAATACTTTGATCCGCGGGTTCGTGATGGTTCGTCGACATATCGTTTGGTCTGAAGGAGAAGTTGTTCAGCAATGATTTGTCGGTTCGATGGGGCGTAGATGTTTGGCGGTGCAATTCATCACCTTCAGTAATGGTAAGAAAATGTCGTCGATGACTCTTGGCGTGTCGTAGGGGTGTGGTGAACCGACGCATATCCAGAGGAAATGATGAGCACCCATGACCACAGACCCTTGACAGCCAAAATTACCTGTCAACAGAAAATCGTGCTGGAAAGGAATATCCATACCTTGCGTATCAACTCTGCATGCGGTAAAAGGTTCCGGAAAGCGGTATCTCAACAAATAGTTTCGGATGCGTAGAAGATCCAAAACTTGCCGATCCAACTTTGTGTGTCTAATAATTACGGGCTTCTAGCGGCACACGCGCGGTGCACGAGGATCACACCAAATTTCCCATAGTTCATCCTGGTCTCGTCCTGCAGAGTTCGGAGAAGATGGGTCCTTACTTTCCGTGATGGACTGTAAAGACAAATTTTCTTTCGCCCATCTTTCCATTGCCTTCCTATGAGCCGTGGTATGGGAGGTGTTGGGGCTCCTGGATGAAATGGCAATTGACTCCCCAGAAAAGAGGAGACTTAGAAAGAGAATTAGTTCAGTTGCCAATCGAGAATTGGAGCGCAGATATAGATCTAAGGTTCCCCTCGTGGACTATTAATGTCGAAGAATTGTTATAAGGGGATCAAAGAGCTTGTAGGAATTTCGCTCGCGCATGCCGTCCCCCCGGAAGTACGTACAGCGTTCCACATGGGCGACTGACAAGCAGACGCGAGAACCGCCGTCGAGCTCGTATCTGCGGATCTACGAAGGCCATAAAATTGTCCTGTAATACAAAGCTTAGTGCCGCTGTTTTGCGCGTGAGTTTCTAGAGCCATGCATCGTGCTTGGATAGATTGGCTTGGCAGATTGAGAATTAGGAGTGTGCATCGTCGGAGAGGATAAGAAAGTTTACATCCACGGTTGAGACGTTCCGTGTATCATAACTGCGGCCTAGTCCGCTGCTCAAAATCCGAGGTTCGTATCAAGAGTCCTGCATTTTGGCCGACCGATCGCACGGAGGTAATGAGTGATAGCGAATGCGAAGCGGTGGAAACCTGTCAAAGTTTCAGCCGAGTGAAATTTTAAACTCTTGGGTGTTGGTTAGTTTGGAGATTCACGAATGAAGTTCAACCGCAGGATAGAACTGCGTATAAAACATAACAGGGAGCATGCTTCTGGCAAAGGAAAACAAGAACATTGCCAAATGTATTCACGACGTGAGGACCTCGCCGTCATGGAGTGTCACGAGTGCAGATCCCCCTGGATCCGAGTCGGATGGAAGACTGATGCGAAAGGGAATGGGACGGAGGGTCTAGAATCCGCAGTCGTCAAATGGATGACTTCCCGTAAGGATTTAAAGCAGTGTAAATCCCTAATTTCGTAGTAAAACCGCCGTGCCGGGCATGCCGACGTCAACAAAGGGTCTGATTGTCACAAAGTCGTCACAAACCTGTCGTCGTAAATCCAAACATTTACGAAGGGGTCAACCGCCCTCTGTAAACTCCCAACCGTATCTAAATCGTGAATTTGATGGCACCTTTCCCTTCTGAGACTCGGCTATGCATCCGCTACTCCATACTGGGAATTTCAACCTGACATAATACTCAACATCAGGCATCGCACATTCCCACAGCATTTTTATGCCGGTTCGGCTTCGTGTCACGCCCAGGACATTTTGCTGACAGCCGAGAGCGTTTAGAAATGGTTGAAATTTCTAAATTCCTTACGGGAAGTCATCCAATATCGTCGTGAATGCCTTGTCGGTAATACTCGGCCGCGATGTGGTCAGGCGCAATTGGTGGAAGAAATCGAAAAATCTGTTCCGAAATCTTTCGCGCGTGCGATTACAACCAGTTTGAGATTGAGCGAAAAGGGACAAGTGATCGAAGGACGCAGAGAACGTATTTGAAATTACGGTACAGATTCAGATATTTGGTCGTTAATTTGCCTTTCATGTTCGCATCGGAAAGGCCGATAATTTGATATCGTCCTCCAGTGGTCCAACCGGCTGTGCGATTGCTGAAAGGTACGACGAGGAAGACTGAAGCTTTGGAATTACTCCGGGGTAAATCCACGACGAAAATGTGTTTTCTAATCCCCAAACACCACAGCACTGGCCGGGGCCAGCACAACCACCTTCCGCCTCTCCTCTGCCGAAAGTGTCTCCCCCCCTACAATACAGAGTCTTTGTATCGGGGGAAGAGAGGATAGCATGCGAAATTGGAGATAGCGTTCCAGCATGTCCAAGTTCTCGTTCCGTAAACTCATCTGGATGCGAAGATCCCGAAGTGAGGGAAGATTTACTACCTGTGACATTAAATCCCCGGATAGAGGCAATGAAGCGCCATCGCCAAGGGAAATTGAGACTGTTCGAACAGTCTCCATCTGGCGGAACAGGCCCGTCAGCTTGCCTGCGGGAATAGAGTTGTCCAGACACTGGTCGAACGAGAGGTCTAGCAATAACGTGTCTGCAAAGAATGAGCGCGTGCTAACGATATCGGCGAGATGATCGATTCCCGCCAAATCGTGGAGGAACATGTTCCCTCCTTTGAACGAGTGGGAAAGCCATTTCGACTCATCATCATCGATGTGAGGCACAGGTCCCATACGAATCGAAACCCGAGAGGTGCTGTGTGACTCCGCGTTCGGAGATACAGATGCTTCCACTTTTACTCGACCAAACGCAAAATAGCATTCCAATTTGCGACACACAGATGCGGATGTCAGGTGACGGGGAAGCGGCAAGGTGTACTGCTGGCGCTGGTTGTAAAATGCATCGGGGTGCAGAAGGAGGGTACAATGAACATCCATTGGGAGATCCAACACCGATAACAGGGATTCGAACGCTCTTATGTTGCAAATCTTGAGATCTACACGTCTTAAATGGCAGAGGGCTACGGTGGAATCTGGAAATTCATCGTTCGCCAAGTACGGCGACCCAATTGTCAAATTCTCCAGCATCGGGCTTTGCTGCAACATTTCAACAATGCTGGACACCGAAATATCATTTGCATTAAATTGCAAAGAAAGGGTGCTCAGGTTGTGGAGATTGGGTAAATCCCACACCATAACAACATTTCGAAGTGATAGTGATTGTAGAGCAGAGGCGGCTCCAAGATATTCGCTCGGAAGTTCGTATTCGGTCGTCTCGTCATCCAAGAAAATTCGGAAGGTGACCAATTGCGGTGCAGGTTTCTTGAGGTGGTACCAGCAGAGTTCCATGTCTTCCCTGGAGCTCGCACGGATTTCCAGATCTTGCACACGGTAGAGATGCTCAAGAAGAACTGCT